>PITB01003039.1:0-136246 GCA_004024585.1 Paradoxurus hermaphroditus
TACCCTCCAGTTCCATCCATGTTGCTACACATGGCCAGATTTCATTTTTTCTCATTGCCATGTAGTAGTCCATTGTATATAAGTACCATAACTTCTTTATCCATTCGTCAATTGATGGGCACTTGGTCTCTTTCCATGATTTGGCTATTGTCGAAAGTGCTGCTATGAACATTGGGGTACACGTGCTCCTATGCATCAGTATTCCTGTGTCTCTTGGGTAGATTCCTAGCAGTGCTATTGCTGGATCATAGGGTAGCTCTATTTTCATTTTTTTGAGGAACCTCCACACCGTTTTCCAGAGTGGCTGCACCAGTTTGCATTCCCACCAACAGTGTAGGAGGGTGCCTACTTCTCCACATCCTCGCCAGCATCTATAGTTTCCTGATGTGTCTAGACCAAACAATCCTAAAATTTGTACGGAACCACAAAAGACCTCGAATAGCCAAAATAATATTGAAGAATAAAACCAAGGCGGGAGGCATCACAATCCCAGACTTTAACCTCTACTACAAAGTGGTAGTCAAGACTGTATGGTATTGGCACAAAAACAGACACACATACCAATGGAATAGAATAGAAAACTCAGAAATGGACCCGCAAGTATATGGCCAACTAATCTTTGACAAAGCGGGAAAATGTATCCAATGGAAAAAAGACAGCCTCTTTAACAAATGGTGCTGGGAGAATTGGACAGCAACATGCAAAAGAATGAAACTAGACCACTTTCTTACACCACTCACAAAAATCTAAATGGATAAAAGATCCGAATGTGAGACAGGAAACCGTCAAAATCCTAGAGGAGAAAACAGGAAAAAGCCTCTTTGACCTAAGACGCACCAATTTCTTCGACACGTCTCCAAAGGCAAGGGAATTAAAAGCAAAGATGAACTATTGGGACCTCATCAAGATAAAAAGCTTCTGCACTGCAAAAGAAACAACCAACAAAACGAATAGGCAACCAACGGAATGGGAAAAGATCATCGCAAATGACATATCGGATAAAGGACTAATATCTAAAATCTGTAAAGAACTTCCCAAACACCACACCCGAAAAACAAACAACCCAGTGAAGAAATGGGCGGAAGATATGAATAGACACTTCTCCAAAGAGGACATTCAGATGGTCAACAGACACATGAAATGATGCTCAATGTCACTCATCAGGGAAATACATATCAAAACCACACTGAGATACCACCTCACACCAGAGTGGCTATTTTTACTGCTTTTGTACTTCCTACTTTCCTTACTCATGCTCGTGGTCTTTCCACTTTGAGTCCCCTTTAGCGATCCTCATAGGGCTGGATTAGTGGCAAAGAACTCCTTTAACTTGTCTGAGTGACTCCATCTTTCCTTCTATTCTGAATGACAGCCTTGCTGGGTAGAGTCGTCTTGGCTGCAGACTTCCCCTTTCAGCACTTGGAATATACCCTGCCTCCTTTGGACCTCAAAGTTCCTGCCGGAAAGTCAGCTTATGGCCTCATGGGGGTTTCCCTGGTATAGGATTGCTTTCTCTCGCTTTTAAATTTCTCTCCCTACTTTTTGCCCATGCCAAGACACCTAGGAATTTAGGATGGCATCTTGGGTTGATCTCATTGGGGTTTCTCTGTGCCTCTTGGATCTGACCTTCCTTCCACAGATTTGGGAGGTTTTCAACTATTTACTCAAAGATATTTTCAGTTCTATTCTTTGATCCATATAACACAAATATTATATGTGGTGTCACTGAGTTCCTGAAGTCTGTTCTCCTTTCGCATAACGTTTTTTCCACCTTAGCTTGATTACCCCAGATCTGATTGCTGTTCTGCTTTGTCTAGTCTATTCCATTTGGTATATTTTTAATGTCCTCTATTGTGTTCATCTCTGATCAGTTCTTTCTTCTCTTTAAGAGCTTCACTGAGGTCTCTTAAAGTCCAGTGAGTGTCTTAACGATCATTACTTTAAATTCTATGGCAGGCATATTCTATCCAATTCACTTAGATCTCTGGCTGAATTTTGACCTTTCTCATTTGCACCCCATGCCTCTACTGCATCCTTTTGTCTGACTCTGTGTGGGCAGGACATTGCCAGCTAGGTCTCCTGTGTTTGAAAGCAGTGGCCTTGTGAAGTCCTGGACTGCCCACAGTCTGGGGTCCCTTGTTCATCAGAACTTGGTGCTCCAGGGGTCTCTCCCGTATGTGTTGTGTGCTCCAGCCCCTTATTTCTTCAGTCCCCTGCGATGGCTCTTTGCCTGTTGTGAGCAGTGTTTGGTCCCTGTGCTGTTAGTTGCTTGTCTGGGGACACTGTGGACCTCAGTTGAGCAGGTGGTACAGTTACCAGAGATGCAGTAGCTGGGAACTGAGGGTGCTCTGCCTGTGGTGCTCCCCGAGGAGCTCTGCTGGGCGGGTGGAGCCTGCAGTCACACCAGTCATCTGTCCCCGGCCCACTGCCGGGGCCTCCATATGAGGGTGTATGTGGTTCTCTTTCCCTCTTTCCGGGACAAGAGTCACTTTGGAGTGGTGCTAACAAGCTTGTGCACCCCCATCCTGGCCCTGTGGGAGGTGTCCTGCAGTCCCTGGGCTGAGGCAGGATCCTGGGGGTTGGGGGTTGGTAGAAGTACATGCAGGCAAAGGGCACGATGCTAGCCAGTAAGGCAGCGAGTCCTGCAGGTGGCCCTGTGTTGAAGCTGGCGGGTGGAGGGAGGGGAATGATGTGTGCCAGTTCTTGGGTTCCTGAGGAGTTCCCTAGCGGTTTCTGTCCCTCCAGGACATGGTGAAGCTTGTAAACCTGTCTCCTTCCCACCTGCCTCAGGTGCCTTTTAAACTGTGTCTTCTATTCTCTGTCTCCAAGGGCTGTTGTGCTGTCCCTTTAGGAACTGAGACTCCATTTCTTCACTCTCCCAGAGTTGAGCCCACTGGTATCTTCTGTTTTTTAATTCCAGGTTTTCAGTCCTGGTTGTAAGAACTCCTGAAATTCTGCCCCCCTCACTATTAAAGCCACATCTTAGGGGATCCGTTTCTCCAACTGCATGCACCCCATTGTGGGAGTCTGTCTCTGCACCTCTGTGCCCACAGCGTCCCTCCCAAGGACAGTCCCAGGATTCCTTTTAGTTCCCAACCACCTCTCCACCCTTCCTGTCCTCTTGCATGTGGCCTTTTCTCTACGTCTAGCTGTGGATTGCATTCTGCCACTCCTGAGGTCGTTTCTGGGGTGCTTACTCCTGTGGGTGTTACCTGCGTGCCTGGGATGAGGTGAACCCAGTGTCCTCTTCCTCCTCCATCTTCCCTGGAAGCCCTTTCGTCTACATCCCACATAAATGTGATTGTTACTGTTTTATTTTCTTTGCACATCTACCTTTTAAGGGTATTCCATGGTCCATCCATGTCCTCCCAAATGGCCAAATCTCCTTTTTTAATGGCTGAGTCGTATTCCATATTGTATGCATCCCCCTTCATTATCCGTCCATCTATGGATGGACACGTGGTTTTCTTCCATATCCTGGCTATTGAAATGCTGGAGCAAACATAGGGGTGCATCGATCTTTTCGAATTAGTGTTCTCGTTTGGGCAAATCCCCAGTAGTGCAGTTGCTGGATCAAATCGCATTTCTCTTTTTAATGAACCTCAGTCCTGGTTCCCACAGTGGCTGTAAATTTACATTTTCACCAACCGTGCCCAAGGATTGCTTTTTCTCTACATCCTCACCAAAACTTGTCTTTTTGATCCTAGCCATTCTGACCTGTGTAAGGCGTTATCTCATTATGGTTTTAGTATGTATTTCCCAGATAAGAACTGCTGAACACCTTTTCACATACCTGGCTGTCATCTTTGAAGAAATGTTTATTCTGCTTCTCCACCCACTTTATTTTTTGGTGTTGTAGAAGTCCTACATATATTTTGGATATTAATCTTTTATCATGTTTTTCATTTGCAAACCTCTCCTCCTATTCAAGAAGTTGTCCTTTTTGTCGATGGTTTCCTTTATGCAAGAGTTTTTATTTTGGTATAGTCTCAACAGTTTACTTTTGCTTTTGTCTCTCTTATCTGAGGAGAAAGGTCTAGAAAAATGTTGCTTAGCCTCCTGCCAGGGTGCTCCCTGCCTGTTTCCTAGGAGTTTTTTGGTTTAAGGTATTCCATTTTGAGGTTGTGTGGGGGGTAGGAAAGTGGTCCAGTTTCGTTCACGGGTAGCTGTCCGGTTTTCCCAGCACCATTGGTCGAAGGGACCATCTTTTCTGTCTGGGATATTGACTTCTGGACTCCACCATTGGTTAAGCATCTATTCCCCACTACCACCACCACACTGTTTTCATTAGGACAGCTTCGCATAGTCTATCGAATCTGGGATTGTGATAATTCGGTCTTTTTCCCCAGATTGCTGTGGCTACTTGGGACCTTTGGTGGTTCTACACAAACTTTAGTGTCCTTGATATTTGGAAATGAATGCTTCTGGTTATCAGACACTTAAACGATATTCTTTCAGCCCATGTACCTGTAATATCTTTCCATTTGTGTCCTTTTAAATTTCTCTAGTGTGTTCTCATTTTGAGGACATAGGTCTTTTACTTCTGTGGTAGTTATGCTTCCTTCTAAGTATTTTTGGTCAATTTTCAATGGATTTAATTTATACATCATTATTACTGTATAGAAACCACTGACTTCTGTAAATTCCAGCCTGTAACTATACTGAATTCATTCTAATAGTTCTTTTAATGGAGTTTTAGGGTTTTCTATACACAGTAACAGTAACTTTTACTAATAGGGATGCCTTTTATTTCTTGTCTGATTGCTGTGACTAGGACTGTGTCTCTGGAATCAAACCCACTTGGTTATGATGAATGACACTCTTAAATAATTGCTGAATGCAGTTTGCTCCCACTTTGAGGTTTTTTGGAATTCTGTCGATCAGGAATCTTGACTTGTGGGTTTGTTGTGTAGGATCTTTGGTTCTGGTATCGGGAATGCTGGCCTCCTTGAATGTGTATTTGGAAGAGTTCTTTCCTCTTCAATGCCTGGGAATATGTAATAACTGTTCTTTAACTGTTCGGCAGAATTCATCTGTAAATCCATCTGCTCCTGGACTTCTGAGAGTTTAAAAAATGCTGATTCAACTTTGTACTTTAACTGATCAGATTTTCTACTTCCTGATTCAGTTTTGGAAGATGTGTTGCTTGGAATTTCTCCATTTCTTCTAGGTTGTCCAGTTTGTTGTGTAAATGGTCATAATCTCTTATCCTTTGGTGTGCTTTACTGATTTTATTTGGGTCCTCTTTTTTAAGAGGTCTGGCTAAAAGTTCATCAACTTTATCTCCAAAGAACCAGCTCTTGATTCATCTTTATCTTTGTACTAGCTTTGTTTTTTTTCTAATACCTTTAGGTGTAACATTAGATTCTTAGAGATATCTTTCTTGAGATAGGCCTGTCTCACTCTTCAAACGGTTGTCAGATTTAGGTCCGTTGTGTTCTCAGTTCTGGTTTTTTCGAATTTCATTACTACATATTTCCATTTGGTAATTCCAACCCATTTCTTTAGTAGCATTTTTAGCCTCCATGTGTTTTTTTTTTTTTTTTCCTAGTTACTTCCAGTTTCACAACCTAGTAGACAAAGATGCTTGATAGGATTTCAGTTGTTTTAAAGCTACTGAGGCTTTTGTGGCCAACGTGCTGTATCCTGGGGAATGTTCCATGTGTACCTGATAATGTGTTCCGGTTTTGGAGATCCGTATATCTGTTAAGTCCATTCGGTCTAACATGTTCAAGGCCCTGTTCCCTTATTGATTTTTCTGCTTAAATGGTCTATCCGTTGATGTAAGTGGAGTGTTGTCTCCCCTACAGTTACCATCAATTTCTCCCTCCATGTGTTCGCTTTGTATATTGAGGTTCTCCTGGGTGTGCAGATATTTAGAAACTTCCAAGGATGCCAGATTTTCTGGTATCAGAATGAAAAGTGCGACGGTGGTGAATTTCCTTGGACTTTAGGCTATAGCAACGTTTCATAATATTTCACTGTTTAGGAACATGAAAATGCTTTGCTTCCAAAAATACATTCTTTTCAAGTTGTGTGGGTCTCAACAAATCAATATATGTCCTGTTCTACTTATGTATGGTGGCTGATGGTGTTCAGAGAAATCTGTGGTATGAAATTCCAGAAGTGCCTATTCCATCCGTCCTCTGTAACCACGCTTCGGAAGCATCCTCTTAGGCTTTGAAGACTGATTTTTGCTGGCGTTTTCCTCCCGGATTGTTCTAACCGCATTAAAGCCTATTTAGTACCTCCTGCTATAGATAACATTTACTCAGCTGTCAATTTTCCCATCCATGGGCCTCTTCTCCTTCCAGATCTGAAAAGTTGATAGGAATATGGTCTCCCAGCCACTCTCCCTGCACTCTGGAACTTGAATTCTATTTGCCCCTCCAGTCAGGGACTGCGGTTCCAGGAGGTGCAGGTATCACCACTGCTTCCTCCTTCCCATCCATACCTGTACCACCTCCTACCTTCTGCCCAGCATGTTTTTTACTTTCAAGATTACTCCCGCTTCTGTTCTATGAATCATGGCCTCGGCACTTTCTCTGTAGATGGACTCAGAGTAGGAAGTCTTTAAAGTGTTTACTGGAGTGGCTGTGGTGTCTACCTTGCATGATTATGAGGACTAAGGGAGACCATGGGTCCAGAGTGCCGAGACCACATTCTCCACAGTCCCTTCCCCACACACTTCAGGAGAAGCATTCTGCAAACATTGGCAAGCAACAGTCTTCCCCTGAGTTGGTGGTGAAGTAAATGGACTGTGGAAACTGTTAATCTGAATGTGAGGGGAGCAGTGACTCTTCCTGCTCTGGTGATAAACACTTGACTTTGCTGTACCCCCTTGCTGCCCTGAGCCAAGCATTAGTTGGAGTATACGTAACAAGACGGAGGGTGGGGGGATGGTATCTTAACAGCTGAGAATTCCTTTGTAGTGGGGATGACACTCAGCACATTGAGGAAACCGTGGAAAATAATAGAACCTTTATTTTCAAATAACTCCATGTTCATAGGGTGCCCCTCAGGGTCTCTTGTAATGCTGGCTTGTTGGAGATGAATTCCTTCAGTTTTTGTTTGCTGGTGAAAACCTTAGTCTCTCCTATTCTGAATGACCGGCTAGCCGGATACAGGATTCTTGGTTGCATATCCTTCCTGCTCATCACGTTGAAGATATCCTGCCATTCCTTTCTAGCTTGCCATGTTTCTGTAGATAAGTCTGCTACTATCCTTATGTGTCTGCCCTTGTATGTTAAGTCCCTTTTGTTTCTAGCTGCTTTCAGGATTCTCTCTGTCTTTATATTTGGCCAATTTCACAATGATGTGTCATGCAGAGGGTCTATTCAGGTTGCGTCTGAGGGGAGTTCTCTGTGCCTCTTGGACTTCCATGCCCGTTTCCTTCCTCATGTTGGGGAAGTTCTCAGCAATGATTTGTTCAAGTTCCCCTTCGACTCCTTTCTCTCTCTCTTCCTCTGGAATTCCTAGGATACGGATATTTCATTTGAGGGCATTGCTCAGCTCTCGAATTCTCCTTTCCTGTTCCTAGATCAGCTTCTCTTTTTATCTGCTTCCTCTTTTTCCGTAAGTTTATCTTCTAATGCGCTTAACTCTTCTACCTCTTCAATCCATGCTGTGGCTGCTTCCAATTTGCTTTGTATTTCATCCAAGGCCTTTTTTAATTCTCGCTGACCATTTTTAAGGTCCTTGAACTCTGCTGTGTGGGACCCCTTGCATTCATCTATACTTTTTTCAAGCCTAGCGATTCGTTTTATGATTATCATTTTGTATTTATGCTGTTATGTTGCTTATGTTTTCATCAATTCTTGAGCTGTCACTACTTCCTGTAGATTCTTTTGAGGAGAATTCTTCCTTTTCGTCATTTTGGCTAGGCGTGTTTTGAATTGTTTCTTGGAGTTTCCCTGGAAAGGGAAACAGGCTGACAGACAACCGAAATACTCAAACGTACCAACAAATGATACAGAGAAGCGGTTCACAACAGAAAAAAATAACAAATGACACTCTGAGGTCAATGTTCTGAAGTACTAGCTACACGTTAAGGACAGGGTATGTAGTGTGCTGGTGGCAGAGCATCTACAGAGAATGACAATTGCAGGAGGAAGAAGGAAATGGTCTTTGCCCAGGTAGAGTGACTAAAGAGCTTTATCCACACTGAGAGAAATCAGAATAAGGACGGTTGCAAGGAAAAAGGAATGAAGACAGAAATTGCTCGGATGAGATTATGTGGCCTGGTTATTCCAGAGAGAAATAGGGAAGTACAGAAGGAGGTGTAGAACATGCCTTGAGAGAGTGGGTTAAGATTCTGTTTAAGTCAGCCAGGACCCTAGATAGTCAGCTCCGGAGTGGGGGTCAGTAAGAAGAATAACGGGGAGCATATATTTAAAAACGAAATGACCTGGAGTTACTCCAGGCAGCGGTCTGAACTTGGCCTCTGTAGCTCCCGCTGAGAGGTGTCACTCCTGTGCAAATTGACATTAAGCCATGGTCCAAAATGGCAGAAAAATTTTAGTCCCCTTATGACTTGCTCATGTCTTGCCTACATCAGCTTAGATTTGTTATAGGATAACTCTAGCGTGTGTCCATCCTGGCCAGTCCCTAAGAAATGGATGGACCTCACCCCACAGCTGCAGCCGCCCTCTCCCCCAGTCCTGATGCACAGGCTGAAGTTGTATGGCCCCTGCATAGCCAAACACAGAGGGCAGGGGAGCTGGAAATACTGAGTGACCAGCAGTAGAGGCCACCATACTGTGCTGCTCCTTGTCGGGAAGTGACAGGTGTGGGGGATCTGAGGGTGGCAGGCGAGGAAGAAGCAAACGGACGGTAACATGTCTGTACGTAGTGATGTGACCTGGCCCCACACTGCACCAGAGTCCAGTGAAGCTTTAACCAAGACAGACGTAGCACGATGTCACATGAATCTTCTTATCGAGCCCGGCAAAGGGGCTGAATGTGGCATCCTGAACGGTGGGGTCCTGAGCAATGCCCGCCCACACGGACACAGCCTGCTGGCACCTCGGGCTCCCCTGCTGCTTTTTGGGAACTGCCTTTGCTCTTTAAGAGACCTGCTGTGATTGCACAAGTGGAGATGTGTTCCTGGGAGCTGGGGGGAGGGGGTGGCAGTGAGGACTCGTGGCTGCTTCCAACCATCTGTTCCAGCAGCTTTCTGAGCAGCCCAGGGCAGACCCCACAGGCTCCCAAAAGCAACACAGCAGGGGCCTCCTTGCACAGAATATCTGGAACAGGTTTTTTTCATGGGGACAGAAGTGTCTAACAGCGAGGCTTAGGGACTTTGTCCCCATTCCAGTTCTCCCCGAGCTGTATGGTCTCTCACGAAGCCAGAGACACCTGTGCTGACTTTTAAAGACTGTGAATGTCTCTGGGTGCCCATGTGATGATCCTTGGTCTTCTCCACACTAGAGTAGGCTATGTTGGGGGAATGGTGTTCTTACCCCATTGTGCCAGCCCCTCCTGAGACACTAAGGGAAATGCAATTTGAGAAAGGGCCATTTCTTAGATGCCGCATCCAGGCTCAAGTCAGAGTAGTGAAATAGTCCCTTGAAAAGGTTGGTACAGGTGATTTTAGTTTTTTTTTTTTTTTTTTTAGTCGGGGTCTCAAGGAAATTGTAGGTCATCCTTAAACTATTACGGTGATGGTGTGAAGGCTCGAGGAGAGCCCACCGAGAACATGGAGCACCCAGGGCTTACAGTGTGGGGAGTTCTTCCCTGTCCTTGGCCAGAAATAGCAAGTGGGGGAGCATTTGGGCATCTGTGCCCATGGGGAGGCACAGCCCTGGGAGGGCAGCCTGGGAGCACCGTAGTCTTGTCTAGAGGCACACAGAAGATACCAAACCTGGCATCTGGGGCTGAGGTTGGGGATACTCTGCCCTGTCTCTTACCCATTCCCTGTTCTGTTGCTGAGACCAGAGTCTCTTCTTATATCAACTAATCAGGAGGACAAGGGGGCCTGTGTGATACAATAATACCTACCTGGGGAGCAGGGGCTGATGTCACCAGTCTTGATTTAACCATAGCATGACCAATACAACAAGTAGGGGAGAGGCACGGTGATCTAGTGGAGCCATATGTGCATCCCGGGTCCAGAACCTGGGGAAGGGAGAGCCGCTTGCAGCCTGGAGTGCTCTGCAGACTTCATGCAGGACGTGGAGCTGGGTAAGAAACCTGGATGAGAGGAAACCTTTCTCCTGGGACCCGGCTCTTCATTTCACTAGAGTCCTCGCTAGTCTCCTGGTAGGGATGGAGCTTCTCTTTCTTCACAGAACCTCTCGGAGGATCTAGATTTTTGGCCAACAATGTCCTAGGCTCCCAAACATAAAACTCGACTGCATCTTTCAGGGTCCCACACCCAACTGGCCATAGAGAGTTTATAACCTCTTGTTCTTTTAAGTTTGAGAGAGCATGCAAGAGGGGAAGGAGCAGAGAGAGGATCCCTAGCGGGGTCCCCCCCCCCAGCGCGGAGCCCCATGCAGGGCCCACACTCCGGAACTGGGAGATTATGACCCAAGTTAAAGTTGGATGCTTAACCAATGGAGCCCCCCAGGTGCCCCTCTCCTCAATCATTTTTAGTTCCTGGACTATGGGAAAGTTTCCGAAGAGCCCTTGTTGCCTCTGTTCCCTCTCACCTTGATGGTTCATTAGGGGACAGCCAGAACAAGGTCACAGAAGCAAGATCTGCTCAAGTGACTTCATTCTGGTCAAGAATTAGGTTCCCTGTGATCCATCTAGACCAGCCCTCACTTCCAGCTTGTACTCCCCCCACCCCCTGAAGACCGTCCTCGTAAGTCTCCTCTGTTCGGAGCCCAGAACTTCGGGTGGTTTACTAATCACTCTTGAGTCTCCCGTGCCTGCTTCATGCTGACAATTCAACACCAGTGCTCTTGAATCTGAACTGCCCGAGGTGGAATCTGAGCTGCCCATCATGCTGGCTGTGTGATTCGAGTTCCTGAATCCTCCTCAGGCTGGAAACTTCATCTGCCGAAGGGGGACGATGAGGTACCTCATCCTGGGCTGCTGTGGGGGTTAATGACGTTATGTGTGGAGGGTACACTGGACACGTTCAATGTATTATCTGAATTGGCATTATGTCTGCACATTTAGAAACCCCTCGATATCAGCTTCTCTATAAATCCCTCCCTGTTGCTTGAGTCCTGTCTGCTGCTCCTTTGTTCCTGCATCTCTAGGGGTCTCACCACTGAAGCTCTTGTAACCAGTAGCACAATGGTAATGGGTCTGTCTCCTCTGATAGACTTCTCTCGGCTGTACCAAGGCAGGTACTTTGTCTTTTAGGTTTTGTGTCCCCAGTGCTTTGAGGAGGACGTGGCAATTGTAAATCCTAACAAATGACTGCTTTAAACATGTGGTTTGCGTTGAATCTAGTACTCGAAGGGCTTTTAGGTGTGGAAATGCCCTGTGGTCTTCCAGCCTCTTGGAACTCCAGAGATGGGCAGGACCTTGACCAGATTCCCTGACTTGTTGGTTAAATCTACTGATTTCCTCCAAGTCACACAGACGGGGCATGGCGAAGGATCCATACAGTCTAGCATCACGAATAAGACAACTCAGGGGCATTGATGAAATTAGAATTCATATTTGAGACAGACCTGGGTTTGCATCTGGAAAACCCCCTGGTTTCCTTTGGACACTGAGCAAGTGATTTGACCTCTAAGCTTCCTTATTTTTTAGTCAAAAAGGAAATAATAGTACTAGCTTCCTAGGATTCTTGCGGCAGCTAGATCACGTAATCAAAGTGGGTAACATCTTGCTGAACAAAGGGAAAGTGCTCCGTGAACATGGACTTCACCAGTTGGGACTAAGAGCTGCCTTGGGAGGGGAAGGGGACGTTGGAACGAGGTAGTGCATGGAAAACCTAGTTCTGGAATATCCAAGGAGCAGTTTGGGCTCCCATCTTAGGGGTGGGAACTCCCAAAAGACCTGCCTCAGAATCTTGTCGGGCTGTCCTATAAAATCATGTCCTTCCTGGGGCCCTACCGAGAACCTCTTGAGGCTGGCGCAGGAACTGGCAAACTCGATGAGCTCCTGGCCATCTTGGTGGATGCTGTAACTTACAGCTCTTGCTACAAGCATCAGGCAACACCAACGATAGAAATGGAGGAAGCTGTTCCTAGGAATAGCTTTGGGTTCCAAGCAACGTGCTCCCAGGTCTCAGAAGAATGAATGGAAACAAGGAGCCTGGCTAACAGGATGGACCAAACTCCAGGTGCGAAGCTGAAGTCCAACCCCAAGAATCCAGGGGAAGAGTGGATGCTTCAGGTTACCCTGAGCAGCTGTGTCTCCTCACTTGCCATCAAGGACACGTGTTCAGGGAGCTGTCTCCAGTACCTCCCTCTGAATTCACCGCATCCTCACTTAGAGCTGCTCACTTTGACATGCAGGGAACCCTCCTTAGGTCTGCACTTCCCACCTCTGAAAGGTGTGCATCTCTGTCTAGGGATATTTTCTTGATCCCTTATGATGATTGACTTTCACATCGTGTATTTGTATGAAAGTTAGCTGGTTTGCTGAGTTATCGTGACTTTCTCTGGTGCCTCCTGTCTTTCTGGCTTTCCAAGGTGAAGGTTCTTGGGGACAACTCCTGGAGCTCTGAGCCGAAGATCACCCAGTACAGTGAGATTGGTATCTGGGGGATACATGACCTAAAGGGAGCCTTTCCTGACTTAAGCAGTGTCTTTCTCCTTCACGAAATTTGTGCGCAAGGTTTAACTGCTTCATGGTCTAATATAACGTTCCAACAATGACTTTCTAATCTGAAAAGTAAATTGTTGTCCGGTGTTTAAATCTACATTGAACATGTACTAAGTTGAAAAAAAAATTCAATTTTTAAAGTTTAATTCTAGTCAACGTAATCAGAGTCCTTATCTTAAAAAAAAAAAAAAAGACCTGAAGGAACAAAACAGGGAGAGGGGCTACGAGGGGTCCTGAAGCTCTCTATACAGGACAGGATGGAAGGACACGTGGGGCGCTCTGTGGTCATGGAGTGGGCTGAGTGTGGGCAGAGCCGGAGTCTCAAACTCTGAGCAGGACAAATAATGACCCTGTGGGTCTAAGTGGTTTCCCTCCAAACACAGAGGGTTTCTTCCTGCCTCTGGAAGGGGACGTCTGAGAATGGTGATGTGTTCTGCAGAATCTGTATCTTGTGGATTCCAGCACATTCCATGTGTACTGCATCTTCCCCCGCCCCCCCCCGCCCCTTCATCCTCTGAGTGGAGAATCTGCTGTCCAGATGGGGTTCCTATTTGGGAGAGAGGTGACGTGTGTTACTTCAAGTGGCAGGGCCAGTGTCCCAATCTTGGGAGTTCCTGGCCTCAAAAGTCATCAAGACGTGATATGTAATTAATATGTAGTTGTGAAACGGCGTTTCGATACGTTGAGATTTTTCTCTAGTACTTGACCCCCATTATGGCCTTTTTTGTTTTCTAAATAACTTATTTTTTATATCCAAGTTTTTAAATTCCAGTTAAGATATGGTGTAATATTCTGTACTATACATAATGTAATATATGGGTGTACCACGTCGGATTCAACACTCCTGTATGTCACCCAGTACTCGTCATGACCGGTGGACACTTTAATCCCCATCACCTATTTCCCCCATTCCTTTACCCACCTCTCCACTGGTGACATCAGTTCTGTATAATAGAATGTTTTTTGGTTTGCCCCTTGTTTTTTTCTTCCTTTGCTCACTTGTTTTGTTAAACTCCACATGAATGAACTCCTATGGTGTTTTTTGGACTGATTTTATTTGGCATTATACTAACTCCATCTAACTCCATCCGTGCCATTGCAGATGGCAGGATTTCACTCATTTTTATGGCTGAGTGCTGCTCCATTGTGTACCCTGTATATACCACAACTTTATCCATTCCTCTATGACGGACACTCAGACTGCTTCAGTAACTTGGCTCTCACCTGGTGGTGTAAACAGAAGGGTGCAGATATCTTTTTAATCAGCATTTTCGTATTCTTTTAGTAAATACTTAGTGGTGCCATTCTCGATCATAGGGTAGTTCTATTTTTGAACTTTTTGAGGAACCTCCATACTCCAATACCTGTTGCTTTTGTTTTTAGCTATTCGGACAGTTATAAGGTGGCATCTCATTGTAGTCTTGTTTTCATTTCCCTGACGATGAGTGATGTTGAGAATCTTTTCATAGGTCTATTGGCCATCTGTAAGTAATTTAAAGTGTCTATACTTATCTTTATTCAATTACTCATTTTTTCAATGTTTAAGCTCTTTATATATTTGGATAGTGTTTATTAGACAGATCTCTCACAAATCTCTTCTCCTGTTAATTAGGTTACCTTTTTTGTGAATTGTTTCTTTGCTGTGCAGAAGCTTTTATTTTGATGTGGTTCTGTTTATTTTTGTCTCCTTATGTGAGGAGACCTATCTAGAAAACTGTTGCTATGGCCAATGCAGAAGAGGTTGCTGCCCATGTTCTAGGATTTTGGTGGTTTTCTCTGTTTAGGTCTTTAATCCATCTTGATTTTTTTTCATGTGTGTACAGTAAACAAAAGCGGTCCAGTTTCATTCTTTTGCATATTAGATTTTCCTGGCTCCATTTATTTCAGAGACGTTCTTTTTCCCTTTGGACATGCTTTCATCCATTGTGGAAGTTTAATTGAGCATACAGTTATGGGTTTATTTTTGGGGCTTTCTATTCTGTTGATCTCTTTCTGTGCTAGTGCCATACTGTTTTGATTACAGCTTACAGTAATGTAACTTGAAATCCAAAATTGTGACGCCTCCAGACTTATTTTTCTGTTTCAAGATCGCTTTGGCTGTTAAGCGTCCTTTGTGGTTCCATACAAATTTTAGGATTGTCCTAGCTCTGTGAGAAAATGCTGTTGGTATTTTGATAAAGACCGCATTAAATCTGCAGGTCTCTTTGGGAAGTATGGACATGTTAACAATATTTCTTCAAACTATAGTATGGAATATCTTTCCACTTTGTCTCCTCCTCAGTTTCTTTCATCAGTGTTGTATAGTTTGCAGAGTACAGGTCTTTCACCTCTTTAGTTGGGTTTATCCTCAGATATTTTCTTGTTTCTGGAGCAATTATAAATGGGATTGTTACCTTAATTTCTCTTTCAGCTGCTTTATTTTTGGTTTATAGAACTGCAAGTTTTTGGCACATTGAGTTTTATATCCTCTGCCTTCACTAAATCAGTTCTGTCAGCTTTTTGGTTCAGAGTGTAGGGTTTTCTATGTAGAGTATCACATCTTCTGCAAATAGTGCAAGTCTCACTTCCTTGTTGGCTTCAATAACTTCTATCTTTGTGTTGCCTGATTGCTGTGACTTGTCTTACTATGTTGAATAAAAGTGGTAAGAGTGGGCATCCCTCTTGTTCCTGACTGTAAAGGAAAGGCTCCGGTTTTCCCCCATTTAAGACCATACTGGCTGTGGGGTTTTCATATAAGGCCTTTATCTTGTTGAGGTATGTTTCCTATAGACCTACCTTATTGAGGGTTTATGATCACAAGTGGAGGTTGTACTTTGTTAGATGCGTTTTCTTGCATCTATTGAAATGGGTGGGTCCCCCCGCCATTGATATTTGCAAAACAGCATGATAAAATTGCCGCTGCATCCTGGGAATAAATCCCACTTGATTGCAGTGAATGATTTTTTTAAATGTATTGTCGAATTCAGGTTGCTAGTATTTTATTGAGAATTTTTGCATTTCGTTCATCAGGGATATTGACCTGTAGCTCTTGTTACTAGTGGTACTTTTATCCGATTTTGGTATCCGGATAATGGTGGCTCCTATAACAAATTTGGAAGTTTTTCTTCCTTTTCTATTTTTTTTGAAAAGTTTGGTAAGAATGGACCGTTCTTGAAATGTTTGATAGAATTCTGTGAAGCCATCTGGTCTTGGACTTTTGTTGAGAGTGCTTTTGTTAATTGCTGGCTCAATTTCATTGTTGGTAAGTGTACTGTTCAAATTTTCTATTTCTTCCCAATTGAATTTCGGAAGACCCTGTTTCAAGGAATTTCTCCATTTCTTCCAGGTGGTCCAATTTGTCGGCATATAATTTCTCATGACATTGTAATCCTTTCTGTGGTGTTCTCCTCTAGCGTTTCTCATTTTAGTCCTGTTTTTTTGATGAGTCTAGCTAGACGTCTAGTTCATCAATTTTGTTGATCTTCTCAAAGAACCAGCTCCTACTTTCATTAACCTCTATTTTTTGTTTTCATATCATTTACTTTTTTAATCTTCTTTCGTTTTGCTGGCTTTCAGCTTCATTCTTTTTCTAGCTCCTCTAGGTATTATGTTGTTTGGTCTGTATTTACTTTGTTTTTTGATATTTTCCTTCTCGAGGTAGGCCTGTATTGCTATATACTTTCCTCGTAGGACCACTTGTGCTGAATCCCAAAGATTTTTGGGCTGTTGTGTTTTCATTTTTTCATGTTTCTAAAAAATTTCTTCTTGGAATTTCTGGTCAGACCCATTCATTGTTTACTAGCATATTGTTTAACCTGTGTTTGTAATCTTTTCAGATTTTTTTCTTGTGATTAACTTCTAGTTTCATAAACTTAAGGTTAGAAAAGGTGCATGGTAGGACTTCAGTCTTTTGTATTTGTTGAGGGCTGTTTTGGAACCTAACATGTGATCTATTCTGGAGACTGCCCCACGTATACTTCGTATACTTGAAAATAATGTTCTATTTTGTTGCTTCAGGATGAGATGTTCTGAATATATCTGTTAAATCCGTCCAGTCCTGTGTGTCATTAAAACCCATTGTTTAGTAAGTTGAGTGTTAGTCTGTTAGTATTAACAATTAGTTCCTTTGTTATCAATTGTTTTAGTAATTTGGGTGCTGCTATTTTGAATGCATAGATATTTACAATTTTCTATCTTGATTGTCTTTTTTAAATAAGATTCTCAACTTGGTTTCCATACAACACCCAATGCTCATCCCAACAAGTGTCCTCCTGTGTGCCCGTTACCCACTCTCCCCCCTCTCATGCCCCCCTCACCCCTCAGTTTGCTCTCTTTCGGAGTCTCTTATATTTTGTCTCCCTCTTTTTTTTTTCTTCCCCTCCCTCATGGTTTTCTGCCTGGTTTATCAAAATCCACCTATGTGTGGAAACATAATGGTATGTCTTTCTCTGACTTACTTCACTTAGCAGAATACCCTCTGGTTTCCATCCATATTGCTACAAATGGCCAGATTTCATTCTTTCTCATTGCCGAGTAGTATTCCATTGTACGTGTATATATATACACCACATCTTTACCCATTTGTCAGTTGACGGACACTTTGTCTCATTCCTTGATTGGCTATTGTCAAAAGTGCTGATATACACACTGGGGAACACGTGCCCCTATGCATCAGCACTCTTGTATCTCTTGGTTAGAGTCCCAGCAGTGCTATTGCTGGGTCATAGGGTAGTTCTATTTGCAATTTTTTGAGGAAACTCCACACCGTTTTCCAGAGGGGCTGCACTAGTTTGCATTCCCACCAACAGTGTAGGAGGTGCCTGCTTCTCCACATCCCCGCCAGCATCTGTAGTTTCCTGATTTGTTCATTTTAGCCACTCTGACTGGTGCGAGGTGGTATCTCAGTGTGATTTTGATTTGTATTTCCCTTATGAGTGATATCGAGCGTCGTTTCATGTCTGTTGGCCATCTGGATGTCCTCTTTTGGAGAAGTGTCTATTCATATCTTCCCATTTCTTCACTGGATTATTAGTTTTTCAGGTGTTTTGGTAAGTTCTTTATAGATTTTAGATACTATTCCTTTATCCGATATGTCATTTGCAGTTATCCTTTCCCATTCCGTCGGTTGTCTGTTAGTTTTGTTGGTTGTTTCCTTTGCCATGCAGAACCTTTTTATCTTGATGAGGTCCCAATAGTTCATTTGCTTTTAATTCCCTTGCTTTTGGAGATATGTTGCATAGGAAATTGCTGTGGCTCAGGTCAAAAAGGTTTCTTCCTGCTTTCTCCTCTTGGATTTTGATGGTTTCCTGTCTCACATTCAGGTCCTTCATTTTGAGTATTTTTGTGAGTGGTGAAAATGGTCTAGTCTCATGCTTGTGCATGTTGCTGTCCAGTTGTCCCAGCACCATTTGTTAAAGAGGCTCTTTTTTTCCATTGGGTACTCTTTCCTGCTTTGTCAAATATTAGATGGCCATATGCTTGTGGGTCCATTTCTGGGTTCTCTGTTCTATTCCATTGGTCTGTGTGTCTGCTTTTGTGCCAATACCATACTGTCTTGATGACCACCGCTTTATAGTAGAGGTTAAAGTCTGGGGTTGTGATGCCTCCCACTTTGGTTTTCTTCTTCAATATTAATTTGGCTTTGGTCTTTTGTGGTTCCATACAAATTTTAGGATTGTTTTCTCTAGGTTTGAGAAGAATGCTGGTGTAATTTTGATTGGGATTGTATTGAATGTGTAGATTGCTTTGGGTGGTATTGACATTTTAACAATGTTTATTCTTCCAATCCATTAGCATGGGATGTTTTTCCATTTCCTTGTGTCTTCCTCAATTTCCTTCATAAGTTTTTTTTTTTTTTATAGTTTTTGGCACAGAGATCTTTTACATCTTTGGTTAGGTTTATTCCTAGGTATCTTATGGGTTTTGGTGCAATTGTGAATGGGATTCACTTTCTATTGCTTCCTTGTTGGTGTAAAGGAATGCAATCGATTTCTGTACATTGATTTTTGTATCCTGCAACTTTACCGAATTCATGGATCAGTGCTAGTAGGCTTTTGGTGGATTGTTAGGCTTTCCATGTAAAGTATCCTGTTGTCTGCGAAAAGTGAAAGTTTGACTTCATCTTTGCCAATCCTGATGCCTTTTATTTTGCTTTGTTGTCTGATTGCTGATGCTAGGATCTCCAACACTATGTTAAATAGCAGTGGTGAGAGTAGACACCCCTGTCGTGTTCCTGATCTCCGGGAAGGCTGTTTTCCCCATTGAGGATGATATTAGCTGTGGGCTTTTCATATATGGCTCTTATGATGCCTAAGTATGTTCCTTCTATCCCGACTTTCTCAAGAGTTTTTATTAAGAAGAGATGCTGTATTTTGTCAAATGCTTTCTCTGCATCTATTGACAGGATCATGTGGTTCTTATCTTTTCTTTTGTTAATGTGACATATCACATTGGCGAATATTGAACCAGTCCTGCAGCCCAGGGATGAATCCTACTTGATTATGGTGAATAATTCTTTTTATATGTTGGATTCAATTTGCTAATATCTTAAGAATTTTTGCATCCATATTCATCAAGAATATTGGCCTGTAGTTGTTTTTTTGCTGGGTCTCTATCTGGTTTGAGAATCAAAGTGATGCTGGCTTCATAGAATGAGTCCGGGAAGTTTCCTTCCATCTCAAGTTTTTGGAACAGCTTGCGGAGGATAGGTGTTAACTCTGTTTTAAATGTCTGATAGAATTCCCCATGGAAGCCATCTGGTCCTGGACTTTATTTGTTGGGAGATTTTTGATAACTGATTCAATTTCTTCACTAGTTATGGGTCTGTTCATGTGTTCTATTTCTTCCCATTTGAGTTTTGGTAGTGTGTGGCTGTTTAGGAATTTGTCCATTTCTTCCAGGTTGCCCAATTTGACGGCATATAGTTTTTCATAGTATTCTCTGATAATTGCTAGTACTTCTGAGGGATTGGTTGTAATCACTCCATTTTTGTTCATGATTTTATCTATTTGGGTTCTCTTTTTTTGAAAAGCCCGGCTAAAGGTTTATCAATTTTGTTGGTTTTTTCAAAGAACCAGCTCTTGGTTTCATTGATCTGTACCACTGCTTTTTCTGTTTCCACATGATTAATTTCTGCCCTGATCTTATTTCTTTCTGCTGGGTTTAGGTTGTCTTAGCTGTTCTGCTTCTAGTTCCTTCAGCCGTGCTGTTAGAATTTGTTAGTGATTTTTATTTCTTGAGATAACCCTGGATTGCAACATATTTCCCTCTCAGGACTGCCTTTAATGCATCACAAAGCATTTGGATTGTTTTTTCATTTTCATTTGTTTCCATGTATTTAATTTTTTGATTGTTTGGTTCGACCCATTTGTCTTTTAGTAGGTTGTTCTTTAGCCTCCATGTTTTTTGGGGTTTTTCAGACTTTTCCTGTGGTTGATTTCAAGTTTCAAAGCATTGTGGTCTGAAAGTGCATGGTATGATCTCAATTTTTTAATATTTATTCACTTCCTTGTGCCCCCAAATATGGTCTATCTTGAAGAATATACAGTGTGCAGTTGAGAAGAATGTAAATTCCTTTGTTTCTGGATGAAGGGCCCTGAAGATGTCAGTCAGGCCCATCTATTCCAATGTGTCATTCAGGGCCATTGTTTCTATAGTGATTCTCTGTTTAGTGAATCTATCCAGTGCTGTGAGTGGGGTATTAAGGTCCCCTGCAATGAGAACATTTTTATCGATATCTTACATTTGTAATTAGTTGCCTTACAAATTTGGGTGCCCCAGAATTCGGTGCGTAGATATTTATAATTGCTAGCTCTTCCTGATGGATAGTACCTGTGATTATTATATATAATGCCCTTCTTTCATCTCTTATTATATCAGGCAAACTAGACTTTAAAATATGTGTGGTTACTCCAGCTTTCTTCTGACTTACAGTAGCATGGTAGATACTTCTCCATCCCCTCACTTTCAATCCAAAGGTGTCCTCAGGTCTAAACTGGGCCTCTTGAAGACAGCATATAGATGGGTCTTGTTTTTTTACTCCGTTCTGTTTACTTCTGTTTTTTAATTGGAGCATTTAGCCTATTTACATTCAGCATTAATATTGAAAAATATGGGTTTAGAGTTCCTGTTATGTGTAGATTTCATGCTTGTAAGGATGTCTCTGGTACTGTGTTCCTTGTGACCTCTCCTTCATAGAGTCCACCTCAGGATCTCTTGTAAGACTGGTTTGTGATGTATTCCTTCAGTTTTTGTTTGGGAAGACCTTTACCTCTCCTTCCATTCTGAATGACAGGCTGGCCGAGTAAAGGATTCTTGGCTGCATATCCTTCCTGTTCATCACAATGAAGATTTCCTGCCATTCCTTTCTAGCTTGCCAAATTTCTGTAGGTAAGTCGGCTACTACCCTAATGTGTCTACCTTTGTATGTCAAGGCCTGTTTATCCCTAGCTGCTTTCAGAATTCTCTCCTTGTCTTATATTTTCCCAGCCCCACTATGATGTGTTGTGCTGAGGGTCTGTTCAGCATGTCTGAGAGGAGTTCTCTGTGCCTCTTGAATTTCAATGCCCGTTTCCTTTTTCATGTGGGGGAAGTTCTCAGTGATTTGTTCAAGTTACCCCTTTGACTCCTCTTCTTCCTCTAGAATTCCTATAATATGGATATTATTCTGTTTGATTGCATTGCTCAGCTCTCGAATTCTCCTTTCCTGTTCCTGAATCAGTTTCTCCCTCTTTGTCTCTGCTTCCTTTTTTCATAATTTTATCTTCAAATTCACCCATTCTCTCTCCTGCCTCTTCTATTCACACTGTGGCCCCCTCCAGTTTGTTTTGCACCTCATTTAAAACATTTAATTCCTCTAGACTGTTTTTTAGGACCTTGATCTCTGCCTTTAGGGGTCCCCCTGCTTTCTTTGCTTTTTTCAAGCCCAGCGAGTATTTTTGTTTATCATTTTATATCCTATTAGGTTACTTATATCTGCTTTCATCATTTCTTGCACTGTCACTATTTCCTATACATTCTTTTGAGGTGAGGTCTTCTGTTTCATTTTCGCTAGGTGTGTATTGGTTTATTTCTTAGTTCTCCCTGAAAAGGAAAAGGATCGGACCGACAGACAGGAAACACAAACTCACAACCGTACTGACCAATAATACAAACAAATCACAACATAAAAATTAACAAAACGACACTCTGGAGGCATGCGACCTGACGTACCAGCTACACGTTCCTAATTGGTCTCTGATCTTTGAATATCACAGTGGAGTTTCCCACAGTCACGGTGGTAGGTGGGCAGTAGCGTGAATTCCTGTGAACTCTGTATTAGAAGGAACAGTTACTGGGCAGGCAGGGCCTTTCAGAAAATGAGATCAACCAGACCAGGGCTGTAAAGAGAACCTTCTGTGACGAAGGAAATGGTCTCTGTCCATGCTCTCCAATATGGCAGCCACATGTGGCTCCGGACACCAGGAATTGAGTATAAATGTATCTAATCTTAGTAGCTGCAGGTGGCCGTGGTATTAGCACAAAACAATCCGCCTGCCCTGACGTCCCTGGGATGGAGCCCCACAAGTGCTGTCTTGGCATAGCCTCCAGCCGGGTGACAGTCACTCGGCCAAGGTTCTACACTTACTTCCTGAAACTCCCACAGGTCTGAGGAAGCAGGGCAGACTCCGGAATAGCAATGACTGACCGTAAGTACGTTGTGTAGTCTGGCAGAGAGTTGGGATACATGGGCTTCTGTAATCCAATTAACCCCACGATGTGCGTGTTACCATCCCCAAATCCCAAAGAGGAAACAGTCTTGGGGAAGTAACTTGCCCAATGCCACCCGAGTTTATTGAAACATAACGGAGGCTGGGAGCAAAATTGGAATTCTAGAAGCATAGTACTATGCTGTGACAGCCTGAGCAGGGGCCTGTAGTTTCTCCTTTCCTGTAGGGATGTTCAGACACCAAAGGTGCCATGGGGTTCAGTTCCCTCTGTCGGGTGGCAGGTAGTCTCGCTGGTGTGGCAGATGGGCTCACAGTGAGGTGGACTTAGGCCTGAAGCAAAGTGGGCTCCCTTTGACCCTCCAGGGACATCCAGAAGGGAAGGAAAATGCTGGTCAGGGCCCCCTGGTGGTGGTTAGAGGAAATGCTGGCTGTTCCCCCAGCCTCTGAGGGAATTTCTAAGGGAGTGGAATGTGCACCCCCTCAATGGGGGTCTAGGTTCTTACGGCACGCTGGGGACTGGCTCTGCGACCCTGGACCAAAGAGCATCTCTGAGCCTCCATTTTTTCCCCTTCGAGAGGGTACTAGAAGTTCTACGGGCTCTCATGAAGATGAAAGCTCACTTTTGGGAACAATATGTAAACATTAAGGAAACGAGGCAGCATACTGTCTCCAGAATCTTTCATTTCCAAGCTGGTTTCAGCACCATGTCATGACTATGTCCCCAAAGCTGTTCTTTGATCCTCGTGAGGTCATGTCTGCCCTCTGCTTAGGTTCTGAGTTCCCAGGAGGCAGGGCGTGGGATGCACTGTGGGTCCGCCTGGACTGTGGGATCCTGCTTTCTGCTTGTCACCATGCACCTGCGTCCTCAGGGACTGGGGGTGAGCTTGCAGGAGCTAATAGACAACCTTACAGCAGATGGAATGGGTGTTGCAACCTTTCTGTGTCGTGTGTCCCTCAGACTGGATTCATGATGCAATCTGGCTGGTGTTTGTCCCAAAAGGATGAATCAGTGCCTGGTCTGTCTGCATGGACATAAACACCAGAGCTGGCATGGAGGAGGAGAGCCGATCTCAGGCTTGAGGCTCTTTCTCTTGCTGGAAAGGGCGGAGCCTCATGATGGAATCTCTCTAGTGCCAGGGGGAGGGGTGTGCGTCTGAGCAGCCCCACTTCTGAGGGTGGGAGGAGTGTGGACCCACTGGCTGCCGGAGGTTGGACTCCACTGTTAACAGTGTTCTTTCAACAGCAAGGCCGCCTCTTGACAGTGTGTTTCAGAAGAATTCTGATCACAGGCTGCTGCTTCTGCTAGGTCTTCAATGTCTCCACTCCTAGTCAAAGGGAAAGTAAGGAGGATACGAGTTTTCCTGTCTCGTGGTTTAAATGATCAGTGCTGTCCAGACCTTAGGGCTAATAAAAAAGCTTCAAGTCCTTACTTGAATGACCCAATTCAGCATCATGGGTTAAGCTAGTAAATCCGTGAATTGTTACAGTATTGGGATATGTGTTCTGTAGTGTTCATTACCTACGTACACACAGAATAAGTTAACAAGTTAAAAACATGAAGGTCTCAGGTGCAATATTGGCTGATTTCAACCACATAGGCTTAAGCTTAGAGCCCTCCTTCTCAAGAATTGGTATTTCTGTGCCTCAGAATTGCCATAGAACAGAGATGCCCAGGTCTAATCTTGAAACATTCTGAAGAGTTTCTAACCAGCAGACTGAGTTTTTGCAAAATTCTCAAAATTAGAAATTTTAAAATGTCAGGAATGGGTGAGGCTTGGTGTCCTGGTTGAGCACGAAGAGCAGCCCAGTGTTGGAATCCCGAGCACGATGTACAGATTGGCTCTGAATGACAAGGTTTCCCTCTACAGGTGAGGACAGCAGTGCAGACAGATGTGGGTGTCTAGCCTATGGAGATATGATGCTCAACTCCCACAGTTGGAGCCCAGTGCTCTGTGGACAGGAAGTTGAGTCTTGTGGGGGGTGGGGGGATAGGGAGTCACATCTACACATTCTGTATTTCTGGTCTGTTGGGTGTCATCCCAGAAGGCTGCTGGTGAAGCTTCATCTTCTGCAAGAGTCTGTGTAGTCAAATTAGTCTGGGGGGGGGTTCTACTATTTGATTCTCTAACACCTCCACACCTCTCTAATGTACTGTGAACATTTCTATCGATACACCAAGAATCGTTCACCAAAGTCAAAAGATCATGGTACTCGTGTCTGGAAGACGTGCGTTCAAGACCAGTGATTTTCCAGCTCTGTGGTCCTGCACTTCTCACATGAACTAGGTTTTATTTTTCTCATCGGCACAGTAGCAGTAATAAGAACACCTTAGAGCACTAGATTCAGGACCGAGTGGTCGCATCCATGCAAGGCCTTGGTCTGGTGACCGAGTCCAGTATTCAGGGCTCAGGCTCCACTACCACATCCATGAGAACCAAGCATACGGTGATGTAAAGGAGGTAGGACAGTAGAATTTCAATCTCCTAACAACCAGGGGCAAGTAAGGGGTCTTGCATGGTTAGGTGTGGCAGAGGCGCCGTGATATCCTCCCCCAGGGACCCAGTTCTTCTATCCCGGTAGCCTCATGTCCCTAGTGCATTGTCCTCCCTTCCATAGATGAAAGTGACCCAGTTCAGGACAAGACCTACAACTGGTTCACATCCCATGGACTAAAACCTAAGGACTGACTTTGTCTGCATATCTAGCTGCAAGGGGTCTGGAGAAAGTATTCCAAGGAGTCATGTGTCCATAGCAGGAAGGATGAGGAAATGGAATTACCGATTACAGTAGTCAGGTGTGGTGGTCAGGGATTCACACTGAGGTCTCTCTGTTTATATTTAATTTACATCTAAGTTATATAGTGCAATGATTTCAGGAGTAGAATTCAGTGATTCATCCCCACATATAAACCCTGTGCTCATCCCAACAATGGTCTTCCTTCATGCTTCTCACCCATCTAGCCCATCCCTCCAGCAACTCTTCATCTTTTCACTATATTTGACTCTCTCATGTCTTATTCCTCACCCTGTTTTTATATTTTGCTTCTGTTCCTGTTTGTTCATCTGTTTTGTATCTAAAATTCCACATAGGTGTCAAGTCTTATATTTGTCATCTTCTGACTTATTTCGCTTTGGATAATGCACTTTAGTTCTATCTACATTGTGGCAAATGGCAAACTTCCGTTCTTTTTGATTGCCGAGTAATACTCCATTGTATACACATACCACATCTTCTTTATCCACCCATCGATGGACATTTGGGCTCTTTCCATACTTTGGCTATTGTTGCTGGCACTTCTATAAACATTGGAGTGCATGTGTCCCTTTGAGAAATTTTGTATCTTTGGATAAATACTTAGTGCAATTGCTGGGTTGTAAGGTAGTTCTGTTTTTGAGAAACCTCCATATTGTCTAGAGTAGCTGTACCAGTTTGTATTCCCACCAGCCCAAGCTCACTTCCTTCTAAATCATCTTGCACCATCCACGAGAAAGGAAAGTAGGTCCAATAATCATCTTCTGAGGCTTCTGAAGATCCCATTATTGTATGTGTGTATTCAGACTTGATTGTTTTTGCTCTCCATAAAACAACTACAGATTCTGCTCCCCAAACACTAAAAATTTCCTTGTGGACTCATTCATGTGTAGTTTTCTTAAATCTTATCAGGAAATCCAGAAAAGAAAGCCTGACAGCAGGTGATCCTTAAAATTGATCTTGACCCCAAGTAAACATTCATCAGGGACATGAGCTGACTGCTCCCTGTTGGTCACAGGCACCTGCTAGCTGTTGCCACAACCACGGATCCTTTCCTGGTGAGTGTGGAGACGGGATTTTAACACCACTTTGGAGCAGCCGTTAAATACCTTCAGCCTCGGTGCTGAGGAGTCGGGCGAGTTTCTACCACACTTAACGTCATCCTGACCCTGTGTACGTTTGAGATCCCGGCAGCTCTGACAGGCACTTTACCAGCATGGTCTTCACTCTGTTCTGAAACCAGCTCCAAGTCTGAGCAGGTGCTGGGAGGGCCAGAGCGGTCCCTGAGAATCTGCCTCACCCGGGGCAGCCAGCAAGTTGGGTGACCACTGTGGGCAGACCCGGGGTGTCAGACGCCCACGCTGCACTGCGGACTCAGGATGTAGCATTTGTATGTCAGAGAAAACAGCCCTCAAACCCGAGCTCATTCACTGGAATGAGTATTGGGAATGAGGACCTGACTTCCAGTGACCTGAGACCTAGACCCCCTCACTTCTCCCACGATCCATGTGAGCTGTGCACACGTGAGTGAGGGAGGCATCTCAGAACAGGGCCTGGACCGTAACCTCGCTGCCTCCCGAGCCGACGTTTGGTTAAGGGCTCTCAAAACTCCTGAAGGTGTAGACTAGCCCAGCACAAGACCAATGCTGGCCACCACTGCTAAAGGGACGAAGGAGGTGGCTCCCCCATGGCTTTGAGGTTCTCTGGGAAGGGGAGCTGCAGATCCACTTCCTGACAGACCATTCAGGGTGTGAAAGGATCCGCTGGCCCTCTGGTTTATTCCTTCCTGTAGACGGTCAAGGTGAGTGAACCGTGGTGATTCGGGTTTGCGTTCTCAGCTGTGTATTAGGTACCGCATTGAGGAAGTCCCAAACCTAATTCTTTTTCCTGCAGCCTTAGGAAGGTGAGAAGATTATGATTTAGGGGGTGTTTAGCTCAAGTGACAAGTTAACTAGTGGTGTTTCCTTATTTACAAAGTCCATATTTACAAAGTCTGGAGATGGATGCAGGGTGGTTCTGGCCACTCACCGGCCCCTGGGTGAGCATCCCCAAATTCTCTAGGACCTTCCTCATGGTCCCAAGATGGCTGCTTGCACGATCTTGTCCAGAG
This sequence comes from Paradoxurus hermaphroditus, assembly GCA_004024585.1. NCBI lineage: Eukaryota > Metazoa > Chordata > Mammalia > Carnivora > Viverridae > Paradoxurus > Paradoxurus hermaphroditus. The sequence continues at coordinate 27,280 of PITB01003039.1, forward strand.
AGAAGACAGCTATCTTTTCACCTTTGCCCCTTTTCATGGGGGATAAAATAGCACCAGAAACCCTCGGCAAACTTTCCTTCCTATGTCCGTGGTATGGATGGGGCCACGTGGTCCCCTCGCTGTGCTGGAGGATGGGGGAACGGGGTCCGGGAAGGGGAATGGTATTGTCGTGGGTGTTAGGACAACTGCGATGTACTCCCTGAGGCCCTGGCACATTTGAGTCAAAACTGGGTCCTGTAAGGCAGGGAGGAGGAGAATGGCCCCTGAAGGGAACAGTTTCTGCCACAGCTAATGTTCTGGCTAAGAGACAAAGCCAAAGAACGTTTGTTATGAAACTTTGCCTTCCGTTTCTCATTATAAATACGGGTAAATATTCAAGCATCCTGCATAAAGTGCGATGAACAAGCACCTCGCCGTAACCTAGATTCCGCTTTGTTAATATTTCATGTGCACTTCGTCTGCGTGCGCTCAGTCACCGGCTGTCTCCAACTCCACGCAGTCCCCTCACCGCTAAACACTCTGCAAACCTGAGGTCCTCTAGCTAATCAACATGACACGTTTGTGTCCCCTGACTTAACATCTCCAGTATGATGTAGGATTCTGTCCTAAATCACCCTTGTAGCTGTTCTTAACTGAACCGGGATCAAGTGCAGACACTTGCTTTTCTGCCTCCCCTTGTCTCCTTGTCCACTCCCGCCCCCGCTGCTGGCTCCTCTCACACTAGGGCCCAATTCATCTTTAGATGCTTCTCTCCAAATTCTTACCAGAAGCCTCCACACTCCCCGCTGGCAGAAGCAGGTCTCCCCACTAGCTTTCAAGACTTTGGTGGCCTGGGGGGTGTTGCTCCTGGATTGTCATTCAAACACCTCCTGGACGTCTGGACAAAGGCCCGTTGTTAGTCTGTGCCTTTTCCTTGCTGTAGTGTTCTTTTGGTATAGATGGTTTCTCCCCCTCTGACTCCTCTAACTCCTTCAAATCCATCCTGTCTCGCACAGGGGCCGTTTTTCCTGTTTGAGCTGACCTGGCGGGTAGCCGGACTCAGTGAGATGCAGTCAGATGCTGGAGGTTTTAGTGAGTCATCAGGTGTGGGTACTGGATCTCCACCCAGCTGCTCTGCACAGCAGGGGCGTGACACCGACGGGATCTGGAGGCCTGCGTGAGGCCAGGGCCTATCCAGTGGCTCCTATCTGTTGGTAGAACGTCTCCTGGGGAAGGAATTCCTCTACTTCCAGACTCTCTCCACCCTGACACCTGTGCTGCTTCCAGGACGGCCTGGACACCAGCAGCAGGCAGCTCAGGGCACGATGCTAAGCTGGAGCTTCTGTGTAAGCCTGGGCTCACATGGCGGAGTCCCTGACGGTTGCCCCTGAAGTCAGAGACGTACTGAGGAGATGTGTGCGCACTGATCTGTGTCTGCATGAATTAGTGTGGCTTGCCCTAAATGAACACTTACTGTGTCTGTAAACGTGTGTCACTGGGATCGGTATCTCAAGTACAAAAAGGATGACCCGGGATGCTGCATATTCTTCAGGGTAATTGCTAGATCCCTTTGAAAAATGACTGTTCATGGGTTGAGCAAAGTAGGGATCTATTCGGCTCTTGTAGCCAGCGGTGGGGACAGCTGATGCAGACCAGCCTGGAGGGGGAGGGCTCAGAGGTGTCGAGCTTGGTGTTTCCCAATTCTTCACCCCACACAGGCTTCACTTGGGCTGTGAATTATGGCGGGAGACTTGTCAAGACCAAGTCTGGTGGAAATAGAACCTGAGTTCTCTGAGCAGCAGGAGGAGAGGAGAGTAGGCCTCTGTGGTTGCAGTAAGGTCGCATGTCCAGTCCGGAGAAAGTCGCAGTGTGCCTTGATGTGGCCTGATGGGAGTCTGTGTCTGTTTGGAGGGCAATGTGACGTTGTTGCAGGGGAAGGGTAAATGGAACCTGGGCCTGTGAACGTCTTTGGGGGTGTGAGTGCACGGGGGCGTATGTGCGTTGGAGGACAGGTGACGGATGGTCGTTAGTGACAAAACCTATGCAATTCTTCTACAATCCTACAGCAGTAAATTCTACATTATGGTTTGTTTCAGAATTCCCCAGCCTCTTTAGAGATACACCCCTACTGTTCTGGATTTGAGAAGTCTAGGATTGGTACCAACAGTTCTGTGTCTAACATTTTCCTAGGCAATGTCATGCTGTCGGTTCAGGGACCACACGTCAAAGGTCTTCAGTCTAACCTGAAACAACACTCATCAGAGGAGTTTGGCCCATTGGGTCTGTCAAAAACCAAACTCTCCTTGGTAAAATGAAGCAGAAAGTAGTTTATTGTGAGGCTTTCGATGTGCAAGCCATGAAACTCAAGTCTATAGGAACAATGAGCTCTACGTTGTTCACAGACTCTGGGATTTTTATGGGATAAGTGTGGAGGTGATTTAGTTCTTTCAGCTGACCGGTTGCCTACTGGTCAGCTTTCTTGTTTGTAGTAGTGAGTCAGGAGAATGAGGAAGTCCAGCTATGGCAGGGACAGATTTGGTGTCTGTGCTCTGAGAAAAGCTATAGATTCCAATAAGGTTCGACTGTCCTCATGCACCTGCGTTGACTTTCTGTGTTGTGTCCTTGACATCAGTGACTCTACTTAGGTAGGTTCTACAGGGGCTACATTATGGTTTGATTTAGAGCAAATACCTAGTTCTTGAGGTGCTCCTTGCTCTCTCACCACCGTCAAAGTTAGAACCTATTCACTTACCAGCAGAGACAGAAGGCTGAATGGTGGTTGCCAGTGCTTGGAGGAAGGGGAGATAGCGACTCCTTAGTAGGTAAGACAAAGACCCTCTCCTTGACTAGACTCTGGTCTAGGCCATGGCCATGGGTTTTGTCTTTGGCCCACTAAGTCCAGTTTTAGCAAGAATCCTGCTGGGTCGGTTTGGCAGAAATCTCTCATCCATGGTATCTGGTCCCTCTCGATATCTTCTCCCTCGGGTCTGCCTCCAGTAAGAATCCTGTCAAATCAGTTAGGACCTACCTCACCCCCTTGGCCCTGCCTGCTGTTTCTGTCCATGATCCTTCCATCCACTGACCCCCTGCTCCTTGGCTGTGACCCTCACTTGTGCATGTTCTTGGTTGAACTCTATCTTCTCTGCTGCAAACCTTATTGCTATTGAATAAAAGTCTTCCCATCCTCAACAGGTGTCATGACCAACTTTTTAAGTGTTGGCTTTTGGGCTGAGGACCATGTTTTGAAACTAAGGAGGATGGTTGCATGATCCTGTGAGTGTACTAAATATCCCTGAACTGTTCACCTTAAAATAGCTGACTTTGTTATGTGAATTTCGCCTGAGTCAGAAAATATGCCTGTTATAAAAAACAATGGTTTGTTGTTCCTTGTGATGCTGTGACCTGACTCTTCTTCGAGGGTGGTTTGTCTCCCCAGGTCTTGTGCTGTGTTGAGCAAAGAGCATGCCTGGGGCTGGCCGTCCAAATAGACTTGCATCCTCTAGGGTCTCCTTCATGGGGCTCCCGTGTAGCCTGTGCGACCTCACTCAGGACAGGTGGCTTCCAGGAGGGTGATACTGAAGCTGGCCATCATGGAAGCAGCACACTCAGTCATAACAAGTCATCAGGCCAGTCAGAAGGCAAAGGGAGGTGAACGGTCTATAAAGACCTTGCCTCCTGATGGTAGGGGTGTTGTGGACGGGGTCCTCCTAGGAGATCATCTAGCACCTCTGGCCCCTGTGTCTCCCTCATCCTCACAGCAGATGCTGACTTTGCTAGTTCATGGTTGTCTTCCATCCAGACACGGCGCTCTGGCATCCGTGGCTGGTCTGCTAGATTTGGCACAAGAGATGAAATCCTCTTGCTGTCCCTGCAGAAAGTGCTTGGGCTTTACAGACCAATCGTCCTGAGTTCAAAGGCCAGCTCCACCCAGGGTGACCAGGCATACTGATTTGTCAGGACTCCGGTGTTAGAGGTACAGGACTTTGGTGCCAAAACCTAGAAAGTCCTGTGTAAACTGGGAGGGGTTAGTACCTCTCCCTCTACCAGCCCGTGCTCTAGGTAAGCAGGTATGGGAATGAAGAACGTTCATATAGGAACCCATTGAGGTTATTCATCCAGAAATTGCTTTAGCAAAGGTGTGAGCGACCGTTGTGTTTGGTAAAGGACAACAGTAGGAAAAAGGAAGGCTTGGAGGTACTTTGATTGGAGGTTGTTGGCAACAGGGAAGCCGAAGGCAGCTCACAGGAAGTAAGACATATTCTAGGACCAGTCTGGGGAATGTATTTATTTTCCTTTGGCTTGGAGTTGGAAGTGTGAGCACAGTACAGGGAAGATGGCAGTCATTGGCAAGTTCTGAACATTTGAGCTGAACCCAGGAGAGGCTATGGCTTGATATCTTGGGTCATTGTCATTTGTGGCCTGGTGCCATTTTGAACATGTAGAGTCAAACACCTGTGAGCCTCAACTTTCTCAAACGTACAATGGGAAAAATAAGTCATCTCTGAAAATTAGCACGTGGCATACAGCAGGTGCTCAGTACATGAGTTTTCCCCTCTCCTTCTCAGAGAATGTCTTGTCCTATACTGAGGATGGGGCCTTTTATTTGGTTACTCCTCCTGACCAAATGACACTCCTGATACTCTAACCTGAAAGCTTCAGTGTGTCCAGGCAAGCTGATACCTGCCTCTCATAAGCTTGTCTCGGACCAGGGCCCGTAGGAGCCAGTGTGGAGCTGCTGTCAAATGGTCACAATTAGGAAACCAGAGGCCAGTTCAACACAATGTACTCACTAGAGCCTGGGGGGTGGTGTAAACAGGGAGCCTTGTGACATCGGGTTCCTCCTCCCAGCAGAGAGACCGTTGTCCACACCTACCTGAGGAGAGCCCAGCCTACCAGGGTCCCCTGTATAACCAGCACAGGAGTTTTGACCTGATAGGATTCCCACCGAGGCCTCCCAGGGTTACAGCTCTGAGTAGCTAGCTGTGTTGATCATGAACTTTGGAGGACACCGATCAGCACAGGTCACCCCAGCCCGGGACTGTGGGTGCTGCTCGTGTGCCTGGCTCAGCCCCTGGAACAGAATTGCTAGCTCTACAGCGTGTTTCTTTGAGCGTTTGTCCCATGTTCACCTCCTGACACACATGATCAAATGTGAGCAACTGCTGTAGACTGTAGCCCGAAGGGCAGTTTGTTTCTGCAGCATCAAGGGTTTGCATAAACCTGTGCAGAGACGTTTGATGATTCGAAAGTTGAGTTAGAAGTAATACGCCTGGCTTGTTCACTGGGAAGGTGCTGGGGGTGGGGGGATTGGGTGTCAGTGTGGTTCACGCCGGAGTTTAGGGAGTGTGTTCTATATTGCATAGAAAATGAGATTTTTAGTTCATCTTCCACCGGGTGAATATCGTTGGCTTATTGTCTGTCAGAGGTCATGTTAGGGGCCAGTCACATGGGGATTAACAGGGTTAGCTCAGCTCCTGGTTGGGCCTCATAGGAGGGGAAGTCAGGTGTTCAACGGCTCATTTCACAATTATTCATGCAACTGCAGGTGCCCTGGCAGAAGGTGATGGAGACTATAAACGGGGGAGCCTGAGCTACAGTGTGTGTGTCTCCACAACGGTGGAGGAATGGTGTATCTGCCAGGGATGGGTGGTGTGGAATGTACAGAGATAGAAATAAAGGTCATTCAAATGAGAACGAATAGGCTATTCAGAGTTTGCTACCCCAGGCGGGTGGAGCGGGGGGGGGGGGGGGGGCTGTCAAACTGCCTTCAGTTTGGCAAAGCCTCAAAGGTTGAGGAGTTGGAGAGCTCATAATGGAAACCCGGGAAGGCTCAGGTCTGCTCGGGTGGGAGGTTGTTGGGCAGGGGAAGCTGGAGGCGGGTTAATGAGACGACATAGGTGATGGCTGTGGGGTACACAACTGTCCTCTCTGATCCGAGTCGGAAGGGAGGACAATAAAAGGGGTGACTAATGGTCTTTGAGAGAATTCTGGCATGCCGGGCTGGTTGCTGTAGAGGGTTGTCCATCCCGTCGTCAGCCGTGGCCAGACCTACATAATTTGTTATTGGCCTCCACAAATAATGGCTTCAATCCGTAAACATGGAGGGGAAAGGAGCTACAGTTGTTTGGAAGCCCGTACAGGGACAGGAAGTTCGCTGTCCCTTCGAAGTGCTCAGAAGCTCGGGACCGTGGCTCCCCACAGTCTTGGCCTTCCGTTCAGGCCGCACACGGCTCCGGAGCTCCCAGTATCCTGTCCTCATGTTGTAGCATCCTGAGCAGGTGGGAGGGGTCAAGCAGGACAGAAAGCTGCTTCCCACGGTCCCCTCTGAAGCCTCCAGCAAATGCCACATGTACCTGCTCCATGACTGAGTAGGGGCAGAGAGAAAGGGGGTTACCATGACTGCTGTAGAGCAATGAGGCATTTTGCAACTGTAGGAGGTGACCTGGTGCCCTGGGTATGTGGCTGCCATGTGAGTAAAACTACTCTTAGAGCGTGCAAAAATGTGATTTAGTGTTACTCCCCTCTTCACAAACATGGGAGCTTTGAGATTCTTTCCTCTGTTTGGGTGACTCTACCTGCAGGATGTTGTGAGTCACTGTCCTTCACCAGTAAAGCTGAGACGGTCAGCTACTTGGACTCCTTGCAGCTAGAATACTTACGACACTTATGACATCCCTGCTGGCTTGGGAACCTCATGCAGTGGAGCCTCGTGGGGACCAGAGTTCAGCAGGGTGTGGGGCGGGGCACCGGTGGTTCTGTCCATTTCCTAGGGCGGTGTTGGGACAATTCGGGGAGCAGGGTCCAGTGTCCTGTCTCCAAGGTTTCTGTGGCTTGAAGACAGGCTGGCCAAGCAGCAACTCCAGTGGGCTCTTGCAAGGCCAGTTCTCAGCAAGATTGGGGTTTCATTTCTTCCTTTCTCTTCCTCTGGCTTTTACTAGAAAAAAAAAAAAAAACAACAAACTGATGTGTAGTTGACATGTACAATATTGGTTTCAAGTATACAACATTGATATGTGTTAAGTGATCAGAACATACCTAGCTACCACTTGTCACCAGGTGAAATCACATTATTAGCTACATCACATGTACCTCGTGTTCGTGTCTGAAGTCTGTACCTCTTGATCCCCTCCGTCTCCTGTCCCCCCCACTGCCCACCCACTCCCCTCTGGCAAAGGATTGTGCTCCATATGTTCCTGTTTTGGTTTTTTAGATTCTGCACATAAGTGAACTCATAGGGTTGGTCTTTCTCTGACTTCTTCCGCTGAGCATAACACCTGTGAGTTCATCTATGTTGTTACAAGTGGGAAGATCTCCTGCTTTCTCATGAAAATGAGTAATGAAAGCTGAGCAATACGATGTATACATATATGTGTGTAAACACATCCTTACCATTCATCTACCGACAGACGCTTGGGCTGCTTCCTTGTCTAGGTTGTGGTAGATAATGCTCTAACAGGTGCATATGGCTTTTTGGATTAGCGTTTGTGTTTTCTTTGGATAAACACCCATAAGAGATTGCTGCATTGTATGATAGTTCTATTTTCAGTCTTCTCAGGAATCCCCATCCTGTTTTCCACTGTGGCTGCACCATTTTGCGTTCCCGCCAGCAGTGCCCACGGATTCCCTCTTTTTACATCTTATCTCTTTTTGATAATGGCCACTGACAGTTGTGATGTATCTCACTGGTTTTGATTTACTTTCTTCTTCTCTTGATTGGTGATAGTGAGCCTCTCTGTGTCAGCCACCTGTATGTTTTTGGAGAAATGTCTATTCTAGTGCTTTGCTCATTCTGTTTTGCTCTGCTATTTATTTTGAGAGAGAGGGAAAGAAGGGGAGAGAATCTCAAACAGGCTCCACGCTGTCAGTGCAGAGCCCAACACGGGGCTCAAACCCACAAAACATGAGATCACGACCTGAGCCAAAATGAAAGAGTTGGATGCTTAACCAAATGAACCACGAGGTGCCCCTCTTTTTCTTTATTTTTAATTAGGTTCTTTCATATTGTTATGGTAATTCTTTTTATATTCCGAATACGAATCCCTTACCAGATATGTCATTTGAAAATATCTTCTCGCATTCAGTAAGTTGCCTTTTTAGTTCGGTGGAATCCCATTTATTTTGCCTTTTGTTGCTCTTTTCTATGGAGACAGAATTTTCCCCTCCCCCCAAATATCTCTAAGACCACTATCCATGTTCTTACTGCCCATCTTCTAGGATTGTACAGTTTCCAGTCCTACGGGAAAGACTGTAATCCAGTTTGAATTTGGTCTCTAGTAGAAGAGAGGGGTCTGCTTTCATCCATGACGTGGTTCAGTTTTCCCAGCAGTGGTTGAATATCCTGGCTTATCCCCACTGTATATTCTTGCCTCTTTTGTTGGAAGATTAATTCATCATATAAACGTGGGTTTGTTGACTCTTCTGGTTTATTGATCTACATCTGTTTTGGTGCCTGTATCACACTGTTCTGATGACTATAGCTTTGTGGTATAGTTTGAAATCAGGGAGCGAAATGGCTCCATCTTTGTTATAATTGCTTTGGCTACTTGGGGACTTTTGTTTTTGGATATTTAGGATTGCTTTAGGGTTCATTGTTGTACTTCTATGAAAAACGCCATTGATATTTGGATGAGGAAGATTGCTTTGGGTAAAATGGACATTTTAATTATATTCCAACCCACGAGCACATAATATCTTTCCATTTATCTGTATCTTCAGTTTCTTTCATCAGTGCTTTACCATTTTCAGTGTTTGGGTCTCTCAGCTAAATTTATTTCTAGGCGTTTTACTATTTTCATTGCAATTGTGTTTGGGATTGTTTTAATTTTTCTGATATTTCATTATGATGTATCATAGAGAAATGCAATAGATCTTATATATAATTTGTATCCTGCAACTTTACTGAATTCATGCCTTAGTTCTAGTAGCCCTAGTGTTTTTTTTAATTTTTTAATGTTTATTTTTTTAATTTTATTTTTTTTATTGTCAAATTGGTTTCCGTATAACAACACCCAGTGCTCATCACCCACTCTCCCCCCTCCCATGCCCCCTCAACCCTCGGTTTGTTCTTTGTATTGAAGAGTCTCTTATGTTTTGTCTCCCTCCCTCTCTGTTTTCCTTCCCCTCTCCCCTGGTTTTCTGTTAAGTCTCACAAAGTCCACCTATGCATGAAAACATGGTATCTGTATTTCTCTGACTTATTTCACTCAGCATCATACCCTCCAGTTCCATCCATGTTGCCACACATGGCCAGATTTCATTCTTTCTCATTGCTGCGTAGTATTCCATTGTATATATATATACCACACCTTCTTTATCCGTTTATCAGTTGATAGATACTTAGTCTCTTTCCATGATTTGGCTATTGTTGAAAGTGATGCTATAAACACTGGGGTACACATGCTCCTATGCATCAGCACTCCTGTGTCTCTTGGGTAGATTCTTAATATTATTGCTGGCTCATAGAGTAGTTCTGATTTTTTTTTTTTTTTTTGAGGAACCTCCACACACTTCTCCAGAGTGGCTGCACCAGTTTGCATTCCCACCAACAGTGCAAGAGGGTGCCTGCTTCTCCACGTCCTCGCCAGCATCTATAGTTTCCTGATTTGTTCATTTTAGTCACTCTGGTGTGAGGTCGTATCTCAGTGTGGTTTTGATTTGTATTTCCCTGATGATGAGTGACATTGAGCAACGTTTCATGTGTCTGTTAGCCATCTGGATATACTGCAAAGGAAACAACCAACAAAATTAATGTTTAGTTTTAAGAGAGACAGAATGTGAGCCAGGGGAGGAGGGGCAGAGAATCCGAAGCAGACTGCAGGCTCTGAGCTGTCAGTGCAGAGCCTGACACACAGCTTGAAATCATGGACCATGAGATCATGACCCCTGAGCTGAAGTCGGATGCCTAACTGCATGAGCCACCCAGGGGCCCCAGTCCTAGGGTTTTCTATATGGTGTCACATGGTCTGCAAATAGTGATAGTTTTACCCTTCCAGTTTGGATGCCTTTTGTCTGATTGCTGTGACTAGGACATCCAATACCCTGTGGAATAAAGGTGGTGACAGTAGGCCTCCTGATCTTGGGAAGAGCTCTCAAGTTTTCCCTGTTGAGAATGACGTTAGCTGTGGGTTTGTCACATGCAGCCTTTATGATGCTGTGGTATTTCCTCCATATTGACTTTAAAAGTTGTTGTAAATGGATGTTCAATTTTGTCGAGTGGTTTTTCTGCCATTACATGTTTTTATCCTTTTGTAAATGTAACGTATCATGTTGATTTCTAGATATTGAACCAACATTTCATCCCTGGAATAAATCTCACTTTGTCATAATGTTGAATTCAGTTTGCTAGTGTTTTGTTGAGAATGCTTGTATCTATATTAGTCAGGGGTATCGGTCTATACTTTTTTGAGGTGTACTCCCGTTTGGGTGTCAGAGTAATGCTGGCCCTGTCAAAGGAGCTCCTTCCTCTTCATTTTTTTTGAAATAGTTTGAAAATATCTGTATTAACTTCTCTTTAATTGGTAGGATTCACCTGCGAATCCACCTGGCCCTACATTTCGGTTTGGGTGTTTTTTCATTACTGATTCAATTGCACTATTAGAAATCAGTCTGTTTAGATTTTCTATTTGTCATTCTTGGAAGATAGTATATTTTTAGGAATTTATTGACTTCCAGGTTGTCACATTGTTGGCATGTAAGTGTTCCTCGTTGTCTCTCGTCCTTTGTTTCTGTGGTATCAGTAGTCACTGTTTTGTTTCTCATGGGCCCTTTTTCCCTTGATGTGGCTAAGGGTTTATCCATTTTCTCTTCAAATAAGTAGCTATTTAATTTTTATGTTCTTTTTAGTCTCTTTTTAACTTCCACTTTGATCTTTTTCCTTTTTCAAATTTCCTTGGGCTTTTTCTGGTTGGTTTAAATAGAAGTCTAGGTTACTAGAGATTTTGTGTCTTGGGATAGGTCTGTATAGTTACAAAGTTCCTTCTTAGAACTGCCTTTTGCCTCATTTCCCAGATTTTGGACCATTGTGTTTCCATTTATTTTCCAGTTTTATTTTGAGGAGGATGGGCAGAGAAAGTGGGAGAATTGCAAGCAGGCTCTGTGCTGACACGGGGATCCACCTCCCATACCATGAGATTATGACCTGAAATCCAGAGTCAGATGCTTACCTGACTGAGCCACCCAGGCACCCCTGTGTTGCCATTTTTTACTTGTCTGCAGGTATTTTTAGATTTACTCTTACTTCACTGACCCATTTATTTCCTAGTAATAGATGTGGCCTCCACGTCTGTTTTTTCCACTTTTTTATAAATGATTTCTACTTTCATACTATTGTGGTTGGTCAGGATACTTAACATGGTTTCAATCTTCTTAAATTTGAGATGTGTTTTTTGTGGCCTTTAACAGGTGATCTATCCTCAAATACTCCAAGCACACTTGAGAAGAATGATGTGTTTTATACAATTCGGGGATGGAATATTCTGTAAATATATTAATCCATTTCATCTAATGTGTGTTTCAAAGTCAATGTTACCTTGTTGATACTCTGGATTGTCTGGATGCAAGTAGGGTGTTAAAATCCCTATTGTATTACTGTCCATTTCTGTTACTATTTATGTATTTATATATACTTCATAAACTTACATATATTATACAATTATATTTATATATACTTTACATACTATGTTGGGTGCATAGTTACAGTTGTGTCCTCTTGTATTGATCTCTTTATTGTTATGCAATGCTTAGTTTTTTACACTCTGCCTTAAAAGATCCATTCGATACAAGAATTGCTACCCCCCCCCTTTCTGGGGGTACCATTTGTATGGAATATCTTCTTCCATCTCTTCATGTTCAGTCTGTCTTCACACAAAGTCTCTTGTAGGCAGAATCTAGATGGGTCTGGTTTTTATCCATTTGGCCACCCTGAGTCTTGTAGAAGATTTAGTCCATTTACATTCAAAGTAATTATTGATATGCACTTACTGCCTTTTCCCTGTGATTGAATGCCTTTAGTTTTATGTGCTTGGATTCCTTAAGTTTTTGCGTATATTTATTACAGGTATTTGGTTTGTGGTTACCATGCGGTCCATCTATAGCATCCTATGTATACAGCAGTCTATCTTAAGTTGATGGTAGCTGAAGTTCAAGCATATTGTAAAAGTAATACATTTTTATCCCTGCCTCCATCCTGTTGGTTTTTGACCTTTCACATCTAATTTTGTGTGTCCCTTGACAGATTGCTGCAGGTCTTAGATGACTTTATCAGTCTTGTAATCATTTAATTAGCTGTAGAGGTGGTTGATCCACTACCCTTATTCTGTTTACTGTCATCAGTGACATTTTTAATAGCCATTGTACTTCCTACATCATGTTGTTGCAAATGGTAAGATTTCATTCTTTTTGTGTATATACCACTATTTTATGCATTCAGTCAGTGGATGCTTGGGCTGCTTTCATAGTTGGGCTATTATAGATAATGCTGCAATAAACATAGGGGTGCATGTATCCCCTTAAATTCCTCTTTTTGTATTTCATGGGTAATATCCAGTAACGTGATTGCCAGATCCTAAGGTAGTTCCATTTGCAAATTTTTTGAGGAACCTCCATACTTTTGTTTTGTTTTTTTTCTTATAATAGTTTATTTTCAAATTGGTTTACATATAACACCCAGTGTTCATCCCAACACGTGCCCTCTTTAATGCCCGTCACCCCCTATCCCCCCTCACTCACCCCCTTCACCCTCAGTTTGTTCTTAGTCTTTGATGAGAGTCTTATGTTTTTTCTCCCTCCCTGTCTTTTTTTTCTTTCGCCTCTTCCCCTGGTTTTTGCTTAGTATCACAAAGTCCACCTATTTGTGGAAACCTATGGGTACAAGCTTCAGGAGGACGAAGGATATCCTCTGTCTCCGTACTTTTTAACACAGTGGCTGCGCCAGTTTGCGTTCCCGCCAACAGCGCGTGAGGGCTCCTTTTTCTCCATGTCCTCACCAACACTTGCTTCCTATGATTTTGATGTTTGCCATTCTGACAGGCGTGAGGTCGTATCTCCTGGTGGTTCTGATTTCTATTTCCCCGATGAGTGATGTTGAATTGTCTGTTGGCCATCTGTGTGTCATCTTTGGAGAAATGTCTGTTCTTATTTTAAGAGGATTATTTGGTTTTTAGATGTTGAATTTTGATAAGTTCTTTGCATATTTTGGATACTAATCCTTTATCAGATAGACCATTTGCAAATATCTTCTGTTCAGTAGGTTGCCTTTTTGATTTGTTGGTTGTTTCCTTTTCTGTGCAGGTTTTTATCTTGATGAAGTCCCGGTGGTTTATTTTCGCTTTCATTTCCCTTACGTCAGGAGACCTATCTGGAAAGAAGTCGCTATGGCCAATGTCAGATAAATCATTGCCTGTGCTCTCTTCCGGGAATTTTTACGGCTTCAGGTCTCACATTAGGTCTCTAACCCATTTTATTTTTGTGTATGCTGTTTAAAAAAAAAAAAAACCACAGGTTCCTTTTGCATGCAGCTGTCTGGTTTTCCCAATGCTATTTGTTAGAGACCTTCTTTTTCCCATTGGACATTCTTTCATCCTCTGCCAAAGATTAATTGACCATATAATTGTGGTTTATTTCTGGGTTTCCTATTCTCTTCCACTGATCTGTGTGTCTGTTTTTGTGCAAGTAGCATACTCTTCTAATTACTATCATTTTGTAACATAATTTGAAATTTGGAATTGTGATGTCTCCAGCTTTGCTTTCTCAGGATTGCTTTGGCTATTTGGGGTCTTTTGTGATTCCCTACAAATCTTAGGATTGTTTGTTCTAGTTCTGTGGGGGAAATACCACTAGCGTTTTGATAGGGATTGCATTAAAACTCTGAGATTGTTTTGGGTCATATGGGCATTTTTAACAATGATTGTTCCTCCAGTCCATGAGCAGGTTTGCATTTCTTTGTGTCCTCCTCGGTTTCTTTCATCAGTGTTCAACAGTTGCCGTTCACAGGACAGGTGTTCATCACTTCGGTTAGGTTTATTCTTAGGTATCTTAATATTATAGTGCAACTGTAAATGGATTGTTATTGTCTTCAAGTGTGTGGGAACACAACAGAGTTCTGTGCATTGATTTGGTATCCTGGCATATTACTGAATTCGTCAGTTCTAGTCATTTTTTGGTGGAGTCTTTAGTGTTTTCTGTATATAGTGTCATGTGAAAATCATGGAAGTTTTACTTATCAATTTGGATGCCTTTTTTTTTTTTTTTTTGACTATTTGAAACTTTGACTTCCAGTACTGTGTTGAATAAACGTGGTGAGAGTGGACATCCCTGTCTTGGTCATGATGGTAGAAGAAATGGTCTCAGTTTCTCACCATTGAGGATGATATTTGCTGTGGGTTTTTCACATAAGGCCTTTATTATGTTGAGTTATGCTCCCTCCTACTTTGAGATTTTTAAAATCATGAATAGATATTCTACTTTGTGGAATTCTTTGTCTCCGTATATCAATGAGCGTATGGTTTTTATCCTTTATGAATGCTAAACCACACGTGCATCCTGGAAATAAATTTTACTTGATTGTGGTGACTTTTTAAATGTATCATCACGTTCAGCTTGCTAGTATTTTCTTGAGGACTTTTGTATATATGTTCGTCAGGGATATTGGCCCATGGTTCTCTTCGTTAGTGATGTCTTTATCTTAGCTTTGGTATCAGGGTAATGCTGGACTGCTAGAATGAATTTGGAAATCTACCTTCCTCTATTAAGTTTAAATGATATTAACTCTTCTTTAAATGTTTGATAGAATTCTCTTGTGAAGGCATCTGGTCCTGGACTTCTGTTAGGAGTTTATTGATCAGTGATTCAGTTTTGTTGCTGATAACTTGTCCAAAATTTTCTATTCTTCAGTTTTGGTTGTTCATATGTTTCTGGGAATTTATCCATTTCTTCTAGGTTGTCCATAGTATTCTCTCATAATCCTTTGGTGTTTCTTTCATTTATGATTTTGAGTCCTCATCAAAGAACCAGCTCTTGGTTTCATTGTTCTCTTTTTAGTTTCTATATCATTTATTTCTGCTCTATACTAATTGTTTCCTTCTGCTAGTTTGGGTTTTGTTTCTTCTAGCTCCTTTAGGTGAAAGGTTACGTTGAGATTTTTCTTCTTGAGGTAGGTCTATATTCCATAAACGTCCCTCTTAGAACTGCTTTTCCTGCATCCCAAAGATTTTGGACCATTGTTATTTCCTTTGTTTGCATGTTATTTTTTATTCTTTTATTCCTTGGATGATGTACTCATTGTTTAGTGACATGTCATTTAACCTCTCTGTATTTGTGCTCTTTACATATATATATGTGTATACATGTGTATATGTATGCATATATATACATTTTTGTGGTTGATTCCTAGTTGCGTGGTATTACTCTAATCTTTTTGAATATGAGATTTGTTTCCTGGCTTAATATGTGGCCTGTTTTAGAGAATGCTCCATGTGCACTTAAAAAGAATGTATTCTGCTGTTTTAGGATGGAATGTCCTGAATACATCTACTACATCCGTTTTATCGTGTCATTCAAAGCCACTGTTTGGATGATCTGTCCATTGGTATAAGTGAGGTGTTACAGTCCCCCACCACTATTGTATTACTATAGATAATATCCTTTGTTATTAACTGTTTTATGTATTTGGCTGCTCCCATAATGTAAGCATAAATATTTACAATATTTATATAATAAAGGTGACAATCCAACAAGAGGATAGAGTACCTATTACAGGCTTTGTTTTAAAGTCTATTTTCTCCAATATAATTGTTTCTCCATTCCTTCACTTTGAACCTGCAGGTGTTTTTAATATCTGAAATGAGTTTCGTGTAGGCCACATATACATGGGTCTTGATTTTATCCACTATGTCACCTTGTGTCTTTTGATTGGAGATTTTAGTCCATTTACATTCAAAGTAATTATTGATACATATTTATCACCATGTGGTTAAATGTTTTGGGGTTTTGTAGTTTTTTCCCCATGGTTGGTTGGCTTGCTTTAGTGATAAACTTTGATATATTGCTCTTTTTTCTTTGCATTTAAATTACTGGATTTTGTTTTGTGGTTACCATCCTACCTTCATACTGCTAGTTCTGGTCTTTCCATTCTCCTCAAAAAGTCCCCTTTAATATTTCCTGTAGGGCTGGTTTAGTGGTCATGAACTCCTTTAGTCCTGATCTCTCCTTTTCTGAATGCTAGCCTTGCTGAATATTCTTGGCTGCAGGTTTTTCCCTTTCATCACTTAAAATGTGTCCTGCCCCTCCCTTCTGTCCTAAGTTTCTGCTGAAAAATCAACTGCTGGCCTTTTGGGGTTTCCCTTGTATGTAACTGTCTATTCTCTTACTGCTTTTAATTTATTTTTATCACTATATCTTGCCATTTTAATTGTGTATAAACTCCTTGAGTTTCTGCTGGAGGGATATCCATGCTTCCAGGATCTAGATGTTTCTTTCCTCAGATCAATGTTGTGTTCCCTTTCTCTTCTTCTAGGATCCTTATAATGCAAATGTTGCTGTGCATGGTGGAGTCCCTTTTATTCTCATTTGCTCAGCTTGATTAATTTCCATTACTTTTTTCTGGGTCATTTCTTTGCTTCCTCTGGCCTATTTATTCCATCACATGTATTTTTAATTATGGTGCTCTTCATCTGTTTAAGGGTCTCCCTGATGTCCTCCAGTCTTTTCTCAAGTCCACTGAGTATCACTATGGTCATTATTGAAAATTTTCCATCCAGCCTTATATCTGTTTCACTTAGGTGTCTGGTTGTGGTTCTGTGCTATTCTTTCACTTGGGACCTATTTTTCTGTCTCTTCATTTTGTATAAGTCTCTGTGGACTAGGAAAGTCTGCATCTCTTGTTCTTAAAGGTAACGCTCTTATGAAGCAGTCCTGTAATTCCCTGCAGTGTCCCGTTCCCCAGGGCCTGGCGTTTCAGGCATTTCGTCTGTGTCGTGTGCTCTGCTGTTGCATTTTGGCCTCTTTTTCCCTCAGTTTTCTGCAGAGGTTTTCATTTTTGTTGGCAGGGTTTGGTCCCCAGCAAGGGTAGACTACATGGAAAACAAGACCTGCCCTCCACACTAGAATGGAGGTCCCACAAGACACCCTGTAAGGGGGGGTGTGTTGGTAGGATTGGTGCCTGTGTCTGGAGTGAGGGTCCCACAGCGCCAGGACTAGGGGAAGCATGACCGGTAAGGACGGGTCTGCTGAAGCACAGGCGCCGAGTAAGGAAGTTAGGTACCAGTGTTGATGGTTCCTTCAGGTGGCCTCTGTTTATGCTTGGAGGGTGGTCAGGGAAATGGTGCCTGCCAGCTCCTTTGTTCCTGGGGGTGTCTCCCTGCAAGCACTCTGAGATGAGCAAATCATTCTGTCCTGTCCGATCCCAGTGTTTTCCAACTGCTGGTCTAAGCTGTATCTCCAATGGGCTGTTGGTCATGTTGTTTCATGAAGGGCAGAGACTCTGCTTCCCAACACCCTACAGGCTCTGAGCTGAGCCCATTTTTAAAATTCCGGGCTTTAAATCCCATTGGTTATAAGAACTCACAAAAATCAGTCTCACCCTGAGAGGCAAATATTGGAGATTCATCCTCCCCACCTATGGGCTCCTTGGTGTGAAAGTCTGGTAATTTCTGTCCTCCTCTGTACCACCAGCTCCCTCCCCAACGTGGACGGCCATAGTCCATTTTGCCCCCATACCATGACTTCACTCTTCATATTTCTTCAATATTCCCTCTTTTCTACTTGTCTTTGGGTCATTCTTTGGGTTACAAAGGCTGATGGGTCATTGAGTTGTATCCCTGGAGGGAGATGAACTTTGGGTCCTCCTCCTCCATCAGCTTCCCAGTGGTGAGTTCCTTTAGCTGTTGTTGGTCTCCCGATCTCTAATTCTGACTAGTAACCTTGCTGGGTGTAGAGTATTCTTGACTGCAATTTTTCCTTTCAGCTCTTTGCTGCCCAGAAGGAGTGGCGGTATATATTCAAAGTTTCAGATGATAGTTTTATTTTTGAGACAGCGACAGAGTGTGAGCAGGGGAGGGGCAGAGAGAGGGAGACACAGAATCTGAAGCAGGCTCCAGGCTGAGCTGTCAGCACAGAGCCCACGTGGGGCTCAAACTCACAAACTGCAAGATCATGACCTGAGCCGTAGTCAAACGCTTAACCAACTGAGCCACCCAGGTGCCCCTCAGATGATAGTCTGAGTGATTCCTTGTCATGTAACTAGTTTTTCTCTCCAGATTCTTTGTCAACACTTTGGGTTTTCTACTTTGAGACTCTTTGCCACGGCACATGGAATAACATTCCCTCACCAGGTAGGGTTTCTTTCCTTTCTCTTCTTTCTGGGCTACCCTCTAATGCAAATATTAAATACACTTGATGTTTCCTATCAGGTCCTTTAAACTATGACATTTGAAAATTCTTCACTTTAGTTGGGTGATTTCCATGAGCCTGTGTTCCAGATCGCCGATCTGTTCTGCATCATCTAACCTGTTGATTTCCTCTAATGTAGTGTTCACTTAGTTTATTCTTAGTTCAGTGAGCATCTTTTGGAACATAGTCCTTTATTTTGCCTGTTTCTATGGATCAAGTAGATCAGTTTTAGCAACAGGTCTTGAAAAAGTTGGATTTATAGAGGGGTCCTATGCAGGCTCAGCACAGTCCTCCTGGTCTCCCAAGCCGAGTGCTCCAGGGATGTCCCCAGTATGGACTGCATAGAACCTCCTACTGTGGCTGGGCCATGATTGGTGCAGACTCACTGGCAGTGGGTCTATCCCTCAGCCGCAGAAGCTGGTGGGAGGGGCAGGCATCCAGTGCAGCTGCTCGGGAGGTCCAGCTCCCTGGGTAGAGAGCAGGGGTGCCAAACAAGGCTGTCTACCAGAGGCCGTGGTGGGGGTACTTGTTGATCCTCTAGCATTATGAATACATCCATGATGTTCTGTGAGCTCTCCAATGACACTTTTTCAGCTTAGTATATCAATCAGGGCCAACTAAAGGAAATGACCACTAGATGTTAGGATGTGTTTCGCAAGGAATTGTCTTCCATGATTGTTGGTGAGGGGGAGGTGAGGCAGGTAGACAAGGGTGAAATACATAGAAACGAAGCTGCAGAAGCAGAATTTGTCCTTCAGGAAAGTCAGCTCTCCTCTACAGCGATGATTATAGCTCAGAACCCTGACTGGTACCCACGACATGTACCAGGGATCTGGAGCGCTCCGAGAAACAAGTGGCCATGTTGAAACCATATAGAGTGAACATCCCACAGGCCTCATCCACCTGTGCAGAAGCTTAGCTTTGACTCTTGTTTTCCTGGGCACGCTGCTCTTCCCAGTCTCAGAAGGAGCAGTGGGAGCAATAAGGTAAAATTCTTCACCCTGGGGTGGGGGGGGGTGTTACTTCTCAACCTCGATTCCTTCATCTGCAGAATGGTGTTTTGAAGCTTTCCCTGGTGCTATTTTATCACATCTGCCTCTGGTCCCCTGATTTTTAAGCTATTCTTTGCACTCTTCAGGATTGACCACCAGTATCTGTCCCCTGGGTGTGGGGACATTCTCATCTCTATGATCTCTCTCATTTTGCTGCCACTTCTGCCTGGAACACCAACCCCCTCCCTCCCATAACTTGGCCAATTCTCACTTGGCTTCTAAATACAAATACTTAGGAAATACTTACCAGACTCCTTCTTGGGTGATGACCCTTGCCCAGGTTTTGTACTATCCACCTTAACTCCTAGTCGGTATTAGACCATTAACACCTTTGGTGCTAACACCTTGCTTGGGTGATGGAGAGACAGTGGTCAAAGGGCAGATGTGGATTCCTACTCCAAGAGGCTTATTGTCCAGTGTTTGTCTAACTACAGTGTGATGGACTGAGAGAAACTCACTGTCATGGGTCATCAGACATTTGAATGTCTCTACTGGAGCATGATGGGAAGACACAGCTCAGCCCCAAAATGTTGAGGATTTTCCCCTGGAGTGGGAGACTCGGTGGGTCCCACACAGCTGGCCCTCAGACCAACTGTTCACGGTCTTCTGATCTAGGAAAGAGCTCAGTTACGAAACATGAAGAACCATTTTTTTTTTAACAATGTAAACATGAAGTCACCATATGAGCCAATAATTCCACTCTAGGGTTTACAGCGCAAAGAACTGGAAATAAGTGTGCGGGTTTATACACGGATATTCTAGAGCAGCACTATTCACAGGAGCGACATGGTAGAACTCAAATGCCCATCGAGATAAACATCCATTGACTGGTCCACGCAGTGGAACAGGAGTCATCCGAAAACAATGAAGTACTGATGCATGGCATTGAGTGAAAAGGGCACATATATCCCATTTGCACAAAATGTCCAGAAAGAAATTCATAGCATGTGGAGTCACTGCTTAGTGGGTACCGGTTTCTCTCAGGGACAGTGAGAAGATTCTGGAACTAGATTGAAGTGGGGATGGTCCTACCACACCATGAGTGCACTAAAGGTCACGAATAGCAAATTTTGTATCCCACAAATGACAGGCGCCCTCCTGCTCTCCATCACTGAGATCTGGTACTATCACAAAACCTCAGAGGCACATTCTGAAGGTTGTAAGTCGATGGGGCAGTTTTTGAAAGGGTTTTAAAGAGTATCTAATATTCTACAAGCCCTCTCATCTGGTAATCCTACTTCCCTATTTGCTAGAGGCTTTAGTTCATCAATGCAAATCTAACACTTTCTCCTTGTCTGCTCTAGGGCTGCACCAACACACCATGAACTCCCACACCCAGCAGACCTTAATTTTCCCCAGTGCTGGAGGCATCCACGTGTTAGAGAACTTGGTTCTTGTGAGGGCAGTGTGCCAAGCTTACAGATGGCTGCTTTCTTGCTGTGTTGCATGGAGAGCTGCTCTCCCCCAGGTGGGGGCTAATCCTGTAGCCTGAGGATCTCCCAAAGGCCCCACCTCCTTATACCTTGGGGGATTAAGGCTTGGGAACACGATGTAGGGTTTTTCTCCCTGGGATACTTGTTTAGGGACAGCTGTCCTCTGGCAGGTAGCAGTGAATTTTTTTTAGCTTTTTTTTTTTTTTTAAATCTTATAAGTTTATTTTCAAATTGGTTTACATATAAACACCCAGTGTTCATCCCAACATGTGCCCTTTTTAATGCCCATCACCCCCTCTCCCCCCTCCCCCTCAGTTTTTTCTTAGTCTTTGAGAGTCTCTTATCTCCCTCCCTCCCTTTTTTCCCTTTCCCCTCCCCATGGTTTTTGCTAAGTCCACCTATTCGTGGAAACGTGGTGTCTTTCTGACTTATTTTACTTAATATCCTCCAGTTCCATCCATAAATCTGTTTCGGTCCCTCTCAATTCAAAAAACAAGGGAAACTTCAGGCCTCCCTACTCCTCTGCCATCTTGGTCTGACCTCCTATTTTTTATTTTTTGAGAGACAGAGAGAGTGTGAGCAAGGGAAAGGCAGAGAGGGACACAGAATCCAAAGCAGGCTCCAGGCTCTGAGCCATCAGCACCGAGCCCGATGCGGGGCTCAGACTCATAGATGGGGAGATCATGACCTGAGCTGAAGTCGGCCGCTGAACCGACTGAGCCACCCAGGCGCTCCGGTAGCAGTGAATTTGATCACACAAGGGTGTGACTTCCCTGAGGGTCGCTCCATGAACTTTCCTGTCTAGATTGATGTTGGAACCCAGGAAAGTGCTTTTGAATTCACCTGAAATTGAGCACGGGTTGGTATCAGTGAGACTACTCAATCAATGGAACTCTTGAACTTGAGTCTATTTACAGTTTTAGATGTGGCCTTGGCTTCAGAATGAGCTTAGCTTTGCTGTTAGTCTTTGCCATTATTTTCACATAGCAAAGGCGGGCTGGTAGAACCCAAACAAGCAGTGCCATTACTGAACTCTGATGTGGTGCACATGGAGGAGAGGGTACTCTTAGCCCAAAAAGACCTGCTCCACCACACCCTTAGGATAATAAGGGCTCAGTCCTCCTCTTACTTGGAAGAGATAATGAAATCACACATGCATTTTAAATCAGAACTGCGCAATATTTTGGCAGCAACCCCATTCTGAACTAATGCTTCGTCCTACTTGGAGTAGGTTCACATTTTCTTGTAATAAAATATTAAGTGTTGCAGTATGGGGTGCTGAGTAGCATATATGCCTTCCTAAATTCCTAACCATTCTTGGATGGGGAAAGATCTGGCCTAAAAGTTTTGGGAGAAGTTCAGGTCTGGCTATAGCATACCTACTTGGAAACAGCATTTAAATATTTTTCTCCCTGACTTTGAGAGTTCACGCACGAGGAGGGGGAAGGGCAGAGAGGGAGATGATCTGAAGCAGGCTCCACACTGACAGTGGAGAGCCCCATGTGGGGCTTGAACTCATGACCTGAGAAATCAAGTCACACGATTAAGCCACCCATCCTGAGATTTCTGGTTACAGGACAGAGTTAGAGGCCCCTGAGTGCCTCTGTCAGTTAAGTGTCTCGATTTCAGCTCAGGTCATGATCTCGCAGTTCATGAGATTGAGCCCTGTGTTGGGCACCACCGGGTCAGCACCGAGCCTGATAGGATTCTCCCCCAGCTCTGACAACAGTATGGAGGAAGGGACTGAGTGTATACATATTGATGAGCAAAGGCTTGTAGCAATGATTTCCCTTTCATTTACTAAACGCCCAAATGTACAGGCTGTGCCCAGGAGGCAATCTCCACCCCGGGACCCAAAGCTGCTCTAATTCAGAATGTTTAGAGGTTTCCTTGGACTTCTGTCTCTCCCAGAATTTCAGAGGGCCCCCTCCCCCGCGTTCCCCTCTCCTTGCCATCTGCTCTGAATGCCATCAGTGGACTCTGCATTCCTGAATGTCTGGAAATGGTTCAGGAAGAAAAAACAGCTTAGGTAGTGGCTTAGACGACTTTCTCGGCCTCTTTCCTTTCACAATTTGAGTGTGGGGACAAGCTGTAAGGGACCTATAAATGGAATAAATTATGCAGCTGGTCTGTTAAATCATGACGACATAGCTGCCTAGCAAACGTCCCTCGTGCAGGCGCACGGATCCAGGGTGAAGAGGGTTTTATGTTCAGTGATAGGAAAGAGTACTTTCACAATGAAGGGATCGTGACCTGTTTACAAATACTTTTGATGGAAGGCACTCCCCGTGGCCTCTTCCACTCTCCCAAGCACAATAGAGCCAGTGTTGTAAGCTTTTCACGGCTGCTGTGATCCTGAGGACAAAACCCCTGTGCTCTGGTGGACGGCCTTCCAAGGGGGGGGGGGGGGAGTTTGCTCACTCTATCAAGCTTGGCACTCCCTCCTTGCCTTTGGCGAGAAATCTAGATGTTGGGACCCATTCCACCACACTGTGCCCAAACCCTACCAGGCAAGCTTCGTGTCGCATTTTCTGCTGTGGATGTGGGGATTCAGGTTTACTCCTCCCACGACAAGGTACGTCTCACCAGGTGCTGAAGACACCCAGTTTCTTAATTCTGACTTTCTAGCTAGTGTATCTTTCCCCTTATACTTTACCATGAAACAAAGGTATAAATCTAGGCTAAGGGGAAGCAAGATTTTTATTTGCAGATGATTATCTGTGGGAGAGCTCAAGAGAAACTAAAACATCAGCATTAAAAACAAATTACCATCTTCCTACAAAATAATTATTCCACCTAAGCAGTAATTTTCCATATGAAAAGGAACTTGTGTATATACATAGGAATAATTGACATTTTAAAATATCAGGCATCCTTGGGGACTCGGTTAAGCATCTGACTGTGGCTCAGGTCCTGATCTCCCAGTGGTAGTTTTGAGCCCCCCATCAGGCTCTGTGCTGACACCCCAGTGCTTGGAGCCTGTTTCAGACGGTGTCTCCCTCTCTGCCCTCCCCCAACCTTGCCTGTGCCTTCTCAAAGAGGAAAAAAATATTAGGCATTATTTGAACCTCTATCTTTTCATTGTTATCAATTTAGTGTTTTATGTATTGGTATTTTTTTTAAATCCCCTGCTCTTACCCGGGCTGAAACTGTGACATCTGAAAATTTGGAACTTGTAATGATTAGCAAATAGCATACAGGTGGGCCTGGCAGTAGATAATTCTTGCAACACTGCAAAATCTAAATCCCATCATGCCCAGAGTCACAATGCATGTCTGAGAGGGTGGTAGATCTCAGCATTTCACTTACCTGCACGTTTCCTACTCAACATTTGTATTTCCTCAATTATCTGGATTGCTGGAGGTCCAGGAGGAGGTCATTTTCCAGTCCTTCCCCATCCATTCACAGCAAGCCTCAACCTCCCTCATTGTCATACCCCCTTATCCCCCAGATGGAACTTTGTGAGCCTCTGGCCGATGAAGTCACAGTGGGAACTTGCCTTAGGAAGCATTTTGTGCTGTTGTCCTGATCTTGAATTTCAGTAGTTTGGAATCTGGGGTCTTGCAAATCATGTGGCTGGTCCCTGGACATTACCACCAAGTGTATGTCAACACACTGACCCTACTGAGCCCTGTACCTACTGCCACCCAGTACCTGTTGATGGCTACGGTAGACTCTTCGGGAGCTGTGTGCTGCAGCCCTTGGTCCAGCCTACAGTCTAATCTCAACTGGTGGTAAGATAGGGTCCTGCTGTGCTCATGCCCTCATGGAGACCCAGCTCACCAAAGGTCCTGAGAGATCCCTAACCCTTCTGGGCCCACAGTTGTCCCTATGACTTCATCGCAAACCTCTTCCTTCAGTTACAGCAGTCAGCTTCCTTCCCCAGACGCCCCCAACACCTCTTCATCAGCCTTAAAGTTCTCAGTGAGGCCTTCACCAGCACAATTTAAATTAGAAGCAATTACTAAGCATAAGGTCAAGAAATAGAAGAGGAAATTAAATACCTTGAGACAAAGGAAACTTTTCCAAACCACTGGAACACAAAGCAGTTGAGAGCAAAGTTCATGGTGATACAGACTGACCTAAAGCAGTAAGAGGGGCTCCTGGGGAGGGGGGCGGCGCTCAGTCAGCTAAGTATCTGACTTCAGCTCAGTTCATGAGTTCAAGCCCCACATGGGGCTCTGTGTTGACAGCCTGCTTCAGATTGTGTGTCCCTCTCATGCTCACACTCAAAAAGAAAGCCCAAAGTTAGACATGAAAGATGAACAAAACTAAAGGTTGATTTTTTGAAAACATTGATAAACCTCTTCAGAAGAGCAGGCCCCAAAATGAAAGAACGTCTAAAGTCCAGACAGGTGAAGGCTGCCAATACTTGAGTTAATCACTATCCTCCTCAAATTTCAAACAAATTGTAAGAAGTGTTTCCAAATTCATTTTATGAGCCCAGCATTACAGACACTGCAACAGTCAAGATTCCTAATGACCATCATAATCTTCAAGTTATACCAAATTCAACCATATATTTAAAGGACTATAAATACATCATGATCGAGGATTTATTCCAGGGATGCAAGGATGGTTCTATATCCACAAATCAATGTGATGCACCTTTTTAAACAAAGATAAATTCCATGATCTGCTCATTAGATGCAGAGAAGAGCAGGAGTATACCGACAAGTTGAAAGCTTTTCCTCTAGGAAGAACAAGGTTGCCCAGCCCACTCTTGCCACCCTATCCAAAGTCCTAGTCCCTAGCAAATAGGCAAAACAAAAGGCCTCCAAGGTGGAAAGAAAACTAAAACTCACTATTCACATATATGCTAGATATAGAAAACCCTAAAGACTCCAAACAACTACAGTAAAGGAATTCAATAAAATCCTAAAAGATGTCAAATTAACATAGTGGTTGCACTAATGAGCTACCGAATTAACAATCCCATTTATAATTGCATAAAAATACCTAAGAAGAAGGTGGAAGACTTGAAGGCTGAAATCCTAAGAGGATGACAAAGTATCCACATGGATTGGAAGAATATAGTTAAAATGTCTATACTATGCAAAGCAAGCTATAGCTTCAGTGCAAGCTCTATCAAAATACGAATGGCATTTTTCACAAAGAATCCTAAAATTTCTATGAAACCAAAGATGGCCCCCAACCAAATAGGCAAAGCAATCTTGACCAAGGAAAACCAAAGTCCTGTGCCCTGATGTCAAGCTATACTACAAGCTATGGTAATGAAAACTGGTGTTTGCGCACAACTGCACAGGACCAAGAAGTGGAGTGGTCAGAAATAGGCCTAGGCGTAGATGGTCAATTGACAAAGGAGGCAAGAATGTGCAATGGGGAAAAGCCTGTTCAATAAATGGTTTTGGAAAACCTGGACCACTTCATACCAAAGTCCATTCAAGTCCAGCAATAAGCTCTTTGACCTTGGTCTTGGCACCACTTTTTGGACCAGTCTCCTTAGCAATGGCAACAAAAGCTAAAATAAATAGGATAGCACACTAAAAAGCTTTGGCACAAGGAAGGAAACCAATAAAACTGAAAGGCAACCTACTCAGGGGGAGAAGGTATTTGCAAGTCATTTACCCTATAAGGGCTTGATCTCCAAAACAAACCTTAAACCACTTGAGAGAAGGTTGATGGAGGAGGAGGGCCCTAAGCATACCTCCCCCTAGGGTTACAACTGAATAACACAGCAGGCTACGTAACTCAAAAAATGACCTGAGGACTGACAGCACAAACTCCACAGCCAGAGAAGAGGCCACAAGGAATGGAAGAAGGGCAGAGACAGACGCCCACACCAGGGAGACCCCAAGGTGACCACAAATACCCATAACGTTTGGCTTTGAAAATGAAAGGGGCTGAATTTCACAGGTTCTCTCAGCCAGTGAGAATAAAAGCCTAGAATTTTTATTTTGAGAGAGCACAAGTGGGGGAGGGGCAGAGAAGAGAGACGAAATCCCAAGCAGGCTCTGCACCATTAGCACACAGCCCAACCCAGGGCTCAAACTCAGGAACCCGTGAGATCATGACCTGAGCCGAGATCAACCCCCAGAAGCCTAACCAACTGCACTACCCAGGCACCCATAGCCTAGAATTTTAAAAAGTGGTGGCTAGGGGAACCTGGGGGGCTTGGTCTGTTAAACATCTGACTCTCGGTGTCAGCTCAGGTCATGATCTCACAGTTCATGAGTTTGAGCCCTGCATTGGGCTCTGTGCTGACAGCTCAGAGAACTTGGAGCCTACTTCAGATTCCCTGTCTCCCTCTCTCAAAAATAGAAGAACATTTAAATAAAGTGGTGGCTGGGTTCTGGTAGAACCCAGAGGGCATTAGGAAGTGGAGTCCCCAGGGGCGCTGGGTGGCTCAGTTGGTTAAGCATCCAACTTCGGCTCAGGTCATGATCTCACGGTTTGTGAGTTCGAGCCCCGTGTCAAGCTCCGTGCTGACGGCTCAGCCTGCTTTGGATTCTGTGTCGCCCCCTCTCCCATGTTTGGTCTCTCAATAATAAAGTTAAAAAAAAGTGGAGTTCCCACACTTAAAGAGACAGCACTATCAATGGCCAGCTGAGCTCAGCATGGAAACATTTTGACAAATGTCTAGAATAATTTACTCATCTCCGAGCATGGCCTGGAGAAGGAGCAATCACAGGGAACCCTTCGAGGAAGGAAGATGTTGGCAGGCACCATTTGCCTCCCCCCCATATAAACACCTGGCCACCTCTGGGAACTAGCTGTGTGTGGATACTCCCTGCCTAAGTTCCTTGCACCTGTGCCCTGATGCAGTTGGGGGGACACTCCTTTCCCAGTCATCCTGGTCTCAGTGCTGTGGGTCCCCTCCCCAAAAAGATTGGTGGAAACCCCAACAACGTCTTATCTCCCAACATGTATGTTTTGCAGGAACTCGGTTTGGGGCAGGTCTTTCAGAAGCAGACTATTACACACCTGGTTAAAACACACTTCACACAGCTAGGGACCAAACACTGCCCCCAACCAGCAAAGAGGGCCCCTGTAGCCAACTGAACTGCATAAAAGAGGCCTCACACCCAACACACACACTCTCTGAAGTGCCAGGTCCTGGGAAATAGGGACCACTGCCCTGAAGGGCACTACATGACCTGTTACTCATAAAACCACCACTTTCTTTTAGCATTTATTTAGTTTTCAGAGAGGGGGGGAGAGACAGAATCTGATGCAGGCTCTGAGTTGTCAGCACAGAGCCTGACCTGGGGCTTGAACCCACGAACTGCGAGATCATGACCTGAAGTACCCAGGCGCCCCATAAAACCACCACTTTCAAGAGAGGAGACCTAAGTGACATGGATGGAAGTAAATGCTGGATGAAGAGCAAAGATACTCACTGGACTTAAGACTGGAGGACATCAGTGAGACCTTTAAAAAGACAATTGGATGAAGAACATAAGTTAAAAATATACTTGATGGAATAAATAACAGCTTGGAGGAATGAATAATAAATCTGAGTATATGAGAAAAAAATGGTGCAAAATGAGAGTAGACTTAGGGAACCCAGCTGGAGGAGAGAAAAAGGGGCAAAAAATTGAATACCTGAAAACTTCCCTAACCACAGGAAGGAGATATATTAAGACCCAGGAGACAGATTCCCCCCACAAGAAACACAGCAATTAAAGTGGCAAAAAGTAGGGATAAAAAATGTTTAACAGAAGACAGTTACATACAAGGGAAACCCATAAATCTATCCAATTTTTCAACAGAAATTTGGCCATCCAGAAGACAGTGGCATGATGTATTCAAAGTGTTGAAAGGATGAATCTGCAGCCAAGAACACTGTCTAGTGAGAAGTAGATAAAGAAGCAAAATTTCTCAGACAAAAAATCAAAGGGACCCTCTGAATGAAAAAGACCGTAATCAAGAGCATGAAAAGTTGGAAGCACAAAAGCAGTAAAAATAAGTATCTGTTAAAAAAGGATGTGAGATATACCATATACCTAAAATGGGTTTGGGAAGGGAGTAAAGAAGGGGTTGAAGCAACCATCAACTTCATATAGGCTGCTATATACAGAAGATGTTTTGTTGTTACCATTTTGTTCCTACAACGAACCAAAACCCCCTATTAGATATACAATAAATTAAATGAAGCAAAGTATATCACTAAAGAAAGCCAACAAACCATGAAGGGGAGCAAGGATTAGAGAAAAACTACAAAAGCAATGATAAAACAAGTATTAAAATGGCAATCAATACCTGCTAATAATTACTTTGATTATAAATGCACTAAGCATTCCAATCAAAAGACCTAGGATGTCAGAGGGGATAAACAACCGAGGCCTATCTGTATGTTGCCTACAAGAGATTGATTTCAGACCTAAAGACACCTGCAGATTGAATGTGAGGGGATGGAAAAAATTATGCAAATAGAGGTCAAAAGAAAGCTTTGACTTGGACTTTAAAACAGACTAACAAAGAGCAAAGACACTATTAAAGGTGACAATCCAACAAGAGGCTATGACAATTGTAAATATATATATATACACAATATGGAAGCACCCAAATACATAAAACAGTTAACACAGGAAATAATCAATGGTAATACAATAGTAGGGGACCTTAACACCCCACCTACATCAATGGACAGATCATCCAAACAGGAAAAGAAAAATTTCAACCTAACCTTATACCTAAAAGAGAAAAAGAACCAAACACAGGAGAAGGAATTACTCCTAGAAACTATAAAAATAATGGAACAGATCAATGAAATTGGGAGCTGTTTCTTTGACAAGATCAACAAAATTGGTAAATCTCTAGCCAGACTCATCACACACATGCACACAAAGATGACTCGAATAAGAGAAATAATCAACATCACAAATACGAATAACTGAAAAATATTATGAATACTATTGCAACAAATTAGACAAACTAGAGGAAATACAAGTTCCTAGAAACATAACCTACCAAAATTGAAGCAGGAAGTAGTAGAAAATTTGAACAGCCAGATTACCAGCAATGAAATTGAATCAATAAAACTCCCAACAAATCAAAGTCCAGGAGCAAACAACTTCACAGGCGAATTCTACCATACATTTAAGAATACCTATTATTCTCAAATCATTCCCAAAAAATAGAAATTTATTTCCAAATTTATTCTATGAGACCAACATTACCCTGATACCAAAACTAGATAAAGACACCAAGGAGGAGGATGGGGGATGAGGAGAAGGAGTAGTTGTAGTAGCAGTGGCCAATAGCTCCGATGAACACAGATGCCAAAATCTTCAGCGAAATACTAGCAAACTGAATCCAACGGTACATTACAGAAATTATTCACCAGGATCAAGCATGATTTATCCCCAGAATGTAAGGGTGGTTAAGTGTTTGCAAAACAATAAACGTGACATCAGTAAGAAGGATAAAGATCATATGATCATTTCAATAGATTCAGAAAAAGCATCTGACGAAGCACAACATCCATTCATGATAAAAACCCTCCACAATGTAGGTCTAGAGGGAACTACCTCAGGGCAATAAAGGCCACATCTGAATAATCCACAGTTAACATCATCCTCAGTGGAGAAATACATCATTTTTCCCCTAAGGTCAGGAACAAGACAAGGATGTCTACTCTCACCATTTTTATTCAACACAGAAATCCTAGCCCTAGCAATCAGAAAACAAAGGCATCCAAATTGGTAAGGAAGAAGTCTTTCACAATTTAGGGTTTTCTACATATAGTATCATGTGATCTATAAAGACTCCACCAAAAAAACTGATAACTGCTAGGATACAAAATCAATGCACAGCAATCTGTTGCATTCCTATACACTAAATGCAGAAGAAATTAAGAAAATCCTATTTATAATCACAACAAATAAAAAATACTTAGGACTAAGCCAAAGAGGTGAAAAACCTGTACCCTGAAACTAGTAAACATTGATGAAAGAAACTGAATACCACACCGAAAAAAGGAAAGACATTCTATGCTTACGGATTGGAAGAATATCATTGTGTCTACTATCCAAAGCCATCTACTGATTTAATGCAATCCCTAACAAAATACCAACATTTTTCACAGAACTAGAACCAACAATTCTAAAAGACCTCAAATAACAGTTTTGAAAAACAAAACTGGAAACATCACAATTCCAGACCTCAAGTAATATTACAAAGCTACAATAATCAAAACAGTATAGTACTGGCACAAAAATAGACACACAGATCAATGGAGCAGAATCGGAAAGCCAGAAACAAACCCACAATTATGTGGTCAATTAATCTTGAATAGAAGAAAGAATATCCAATGAGAAATGACAGTCTCTTCAAAAAACTGTTGGGAAAACTGGACAGTTATTTGCAAAAGAATGAAACTGGACCACTTCACCATACACAATTTTTTTAATGGATTAAAGACCTAACTGTGAGACCTGAAACCACAAAGACCCCGGAGAGAACACGAGCAGTAATTTCTTTGACATCAACTGTAGAAACCTTTTTCTAGACAGCTCCTAAGGCAACAAAAATGAAAACAAAAACTATTGGGACTTCATCAAAATAAGTAAAAGGCCACTACCAAATGGGAGAAGATATTTCAAATGACCTATCTGATAAAGGGTTAGTATCCAAAATATATAAAGAACTGCTATAACTCAGAACCCACAAAACATCAGATGGCCAACAGACACATGGAAAGACACCCAGCATCACTCATCATCAGGGAAACGCAGATCAGAACTATGAGGAGATACCACCTCACACCTGTCCCAATAGCTAGTATCAAAAGACAGGTGTTGGTGAGGACGTGGAGAAAAGGAAACTGAACGTTGGTGGGAAGGTAAACTACAAGTATACACTGCAGAAAACAGTATGGAAGTCCCTCAAAAAATTACTCTTACCGTACAATTCCAGCAATTCCACTCTAGCTATTCATCCAAACAAAAACAGCAATTTGAAGAGATCTATGCACCCCATGCTCACTGCATTTGTTCCAATAACCAAGATTTAGAAGCAACATAAATGCCCATCCATAGAATAAAGATGTGGTATCTATAGTTGTATGTATATGCATGGATACGAACACACATGAAGTATTTACCAAAAAATTAAATCTTGGGGCACCTGGGTGGCTTAGTCGGTTAAGCGTCCAACTTCGGCTCAGGTCATGATCTCATGGTTCGTGAGTTCGAGCCCCGCGTCGGGCTCTGTGCTGACTGCTCAGAGCCTGGAGCCAGCTTCGGATTCTGTGTCTCTCTCTCTAAAAAATAAACATTTAAAAAAAATTAAATCTGGTCATTTGTGACAATGTGGATGGACCCATGAGGTATTAGCTAAGTCAGAGAAAGACAAATACCATATGGTTTCACTACCATGTGGAACCTAAATATTGAAAGACTCAGATACAGGAAATAAACTATTGGTTACCTGAGCAGGGATGAGTTTGGGGGGCAGGTGAAATCGGGTAGGGGATTAGGAGGTTAAAAACTCCCAATTATAAAATAAGTCATGGGGATAGAGTATACATCACAGGGAATACAGTCAATGATGTTGCGATAACTTTGTATTGTGACAGATGGTAACTAAACTTATTGCCAGAATTTTTTGTAATGTACAAAAATATCAAATCATGAGGGGAGCCAGGGAAAATGGTGGAGGAGGAGCATCCTAAGTTTACCTCGTCCCACGGACACACCTACCCAACAGCTCCATTGGTGCCCCTAACCTAGAAAATGACCTGAGGACGCATAATGCACACAGTTCATCGTAGAGAGATGGACACATCGAAAAGGGTAGGAGGGGTGGAGATGTCACTGGGCACCGAACTCCCGGGGAGACCACCCACAAATAGAGAAGGGGGAGCAGCAAACTCCGCACCAGGCCCCCTGACACGAGCACCTGCACGGGGGAGGCAAGTCCCTGTAACATGGGTCTTTATAAGCCAGAGGGGCTTGCTTCACCAATTTTTATAGCCTGAGGGGCTTAACTCTGGCTATTTTAAATATCAGCAGGCTCTGGGCTCTGAGAGAGCCAGAGAGTGATAGGAAACGGAGTCCCGCCCTTAAAAAGCCAGCCTAATAAAACCCCACTGGGATCGAGCATAGGAGTAGCAGTTTACGAGTAGCTGGGACAGAAGAGAAAACTTATTTGCACGTCTCAGAACATGTGCTGGAGGGTAAGGGAGCTTTGAGAACTTCCCCAAGAACGAAAGAACTGGCAGGCACCCTGTCTCTCCCCCAGCTCCAGCCTAGCTACCTGGATACCTGTGGGAGCTAGCACGATCGCTGGACACCTAGCTTGCTAACACCTCTCGCCCCACATTCTCCTGGAAATCCACCCACCCAACACAGCCCCCTCAACACGAGCCCCTCCAAAAGGGCACCTGACACGTTGCATTCTGCAAGCAGCCCTGGTGGAGACCCCTGACAGGAACCAGCACCTCCCCAAAGTGACTTGTGTGCCCTTGGGGAGAGGGGAAGGCAGCTGTGCCCACCTGTTCAACTGCAGCTCCAACAATGGAGCTGGGGGCAAGTGGCAGGACTTCTCCCCCAGCCCACCCACCAACAGAGACCTCACAGGGTGCAGCACAAAGAGAGCCCTATAGTTTGGGTTACTGCCACCCCAACACGGGGACCAGGGCAGGCATGTATTCTGAGTCCTGGCCACCAGCAGAGGCCTCTCAGGGGACAATCCAGGGAGAGCAAACATCTGGCCTGACCCAGCTACAGGCCCCAGGTTGGCCTTATAAAAGCACAAGGACCAGACCCTGCCCCCAACAAAGGGGGTCATGCAGCCAACAGGGAAGGGCACATGCAACACACACAGGAGACACCCCTAGAGCGCCCCGTCCTGAAGAGGCACCATTGCACTGCAGGACCTCTTCCTCATAAGGCCGCTGCCTTCAAGACCAGAAGAAAAAGCCGACTTCCCCGTGGCACACGGAGAGGTGGACCAAATAAAAAGACATGGAATATGTCCAAACTGAAAGAAAGGACAAAACCACAGCAACAGAGCCAAAAATGAAAAAAATGAAAAACAAAAAAAAGAAAACCAATATGTCGGAGAAAAGAGTGGAGGATCTCAATGATACCTTCCATAGGGACAGAAAAAATATATATATATTTTCAGGGATGAAGAGCTCAGTAACTGAAGTTAAAAATACACTAGAGACCATCAATAACAGACTAGAGGAAGCCTAGAAGCAGACCAGAGAAGTGGAAGACACTAACGGAAAGCCACCAAGGTGAACAGCAAAAGGAAAAATGAGAAGAGTTTAAAGGAGTTCAGGGACATCAGGCATATTGGGATCCCAGAAGGGCAGAACATTTGCTTGAAGAAATAACTGAAGACTTCCCCAATCTGGGGAAGGAAACAAGATATCCAGACCCAGGAGGCACAGAGAGCCTCCAACAGAATCAACCCGAGGAGGTCCACACCAAGACATAATTAAAATGACAAAAAGTAGTGATAAAGAGAATTTTAGAAGCAGCAAAAGAAAAAGACAGTTACATCCAAGGGAAACCCCAGAAGTCTTCCAGAGGATTTATCAGCAAAAACTTTCCAAGCCAGAGAGGAGTGGCAGGATCTATTCAAAGTGCTGAAAGGGAAAATCCTGCCACCAAGAGTTCTCTGTCCAGCAAGGCTACCATTCAGAATAAGAGATAAAGAACAGAAAAAAATCTGGCCTAGTAATACTTATGTCAGACAAAATATATCAAGAGACAAGAAGGACAGTACACAATAATAGAAAAATCCAGCAAAAAAATGTAACGGTTGTAAAAATTTAGGCACAATATGGGAACACCTAAATACATAAAGCAACTATTAACAGAAAAGAAGAAAGTGATAATATAATAGTAGTAGGAAACTCTAACACTCATGTACATCAATGGACAGAACATCCAGACAGGAAATCTATAAGGAAACAGTGCCTTTGCATGACTCATTGGCCTAGATGGATATAACTGATATATTCAGAACATTCTATCCAAAAACAGAATACACTCAAGCGCACATGAAACATTTTCCAGAACAGACCATGCATTAGGCCACAAAATAAGCCCCAACAAATTCCAAAAGACTGAAATCATATCATCGGTCTTTTCCAACCACAACTGTATGAAACTAGAATCACAGGAAAAAATCTGGAAAGAACACAAATACATGGAGACTAAATAACATTCTCAACAGTAAATCAGCCGAGATATCAAAGAGGAAATAGAAACAATACACAAAGATGAATGAAAATGAAACCAATGATCCGAAATCCTTGGGGTGTAACAAAAACTGTTCTAAAAGGGGAATTTATCGCAATACAGGTGTCAAGAAGAAAAATCTCAAATCATCTAACCTTATACCTAAAGGAGCCAGAAAAAGCCCAAACCCAGTTGAAGGAAGGAAATAAAAATCAGAGCAGAAATAAATGAAACAGATACTTTAAAGAACAGATCAGATCAGTGAAACCAAGAGCAAGTTCTTTGACAAGATCAACAAAATTGATAACCTCTAGCCAGGCTCACTAAAAAGACTTCATCAGAAATGGAGAGACAGAAACCACAAAGATACAAAGGATTATAAGAGAATATTATGAAAAGTTCTTTGCAAACAAGTTGGAAGAAATGGAGAAGTTCAAACACACCAATTACTAGCAATTAAATTGAATAAAAATAACTCCCAGCAAACAAAAGTCCAGGACTGGATGGCCTCACAGGTGAATTCTACTAAGCATTTAAAGAAGAGTTAATACCTCTTCCATTCCAAAATTTTCCAAAAAATAAGAGGAAGGAAAACTTCCAAATTTATTCAAGGAGGCTTGAATTACCAGATACCAAAACCAGATAGAGACACCACCAAAATAAAAATTAAAAAAAAAAAGACTGCAGACCAATATCTCTGATGAACGCAGATGTAAAAATCCTCAACGAAATATTAGCAAACCAGATCCAATACATTAAAAAATCATTATGGGGTGCCTGGGTGGCTCAGTTGGTTAAGTGTCCTACTTCGGCTCAGGTTATGATCTCACCTGGCCATGAGTTCGAGCCCCACCCTAGGCTGTCTTCTACTCTTTCTGCCCCTGCCCTGCTTGCACACACTCGCTCTCAAAAATAAAATAAGCAGTTAAAAAATCATTTATTACAATCAAGTGGGATTTATCCCACGGATACAGAGGCAAGTGTGATTCAATATTCACAAATCAATCAAGGTGATACATGACCAGTAATCAGAGAAATAAAAACCATCTGATTATTTCGACATAGAAAACACATATGACAAAGTAGAATATCCATTCATGATAAGAACCTTCAACAAAGTTTTAGAGGGAACATTCTCCAACATAATAAAACCAATATATTAAAAACCCACAGCTAACATACTTAATAGGGAAAAATGGAGAACTTTAACCCTAAGACCAGGAATAAGACAAGGATGTCCACTGTCACTACTTTTATTCAATGCAGTACTGGAAGTCCTAGCCACAGCAGTGAGATAAGGAAAGCCATCAGACTGGTAAGAGCCAAGGAAAACTTTCACTACTTGCAGATGACATGATACTCTGTACAGAAAGACTCCGCCAAAAATGTACTAGAACTGATGAATTCAGTAACATTGCAGGATATAAAATTGATGTAAAGGAGTCTGTTGCAGTTTTTTTATTTAAAAAAATTTAATGTTTATTTACCTTTGAAGGAGAGATACAGAATGTGAGAAAGAAGAAGCAGGGAGAGAGACACAGAATCTGAAACAGGCTCCAGGCTCTGAGCTGTCAGCACAGAGCTTGAACCCACAAAATGCAAGACTGTGACCTAAGCTTAAGTCTGACACTTAACCAACTGAGCTACCCAGGTGCCCCTAATTTTGTTGCATTTCTATATACTAGTGATAATGCAGAAGAAGAAAACAATCCCATTTACTGCAGAGGAAGAGGATCTCTTTTGCACTGCTGTTGGGAATGCAAACTGGTACAGCCACTCTGGAAAACAGCATGGAGGTTCCTCAAAAAATTAAAAATAGAACTACCCTACAACCTAGCATTTGGACTACTAGGTTTTTATCCAAGAGATACAGGTGTGCTGTTTTGAAGGAACACATGCACCCCACTGTTTATAGTGGCACTGCCGACAATAGCCAAAGTATGGAAAAAGCCCAAATGCCCATTGACAGATGAATGGATGAGCAAGATGTAGTAAATATACAATGGAGTGTTACTGGGCAATCAGAAAGAGTGAAATCTTGCCATTTGCAACTATGTGGGTGAAACTAGAGGGTATCCTGCTAAGCGAAATTAGAGAAAGACAAATGTCATATGACTTCACTCGTATGAGGACTTTAAGGTACAAAACAGGTGAACATTAAAAAAAAGGAACCAAAAAGAATATAAAAACAGGGAGTGGGACAAAATATAAGAGACTCTTAAACATGGAGAACAGAGGGTTGCTGGAGGAGTCGTGGGAAGGAGATGGGCTAAATGGGCAAGGGGCATTAAGGAATCTACTCCTGAAATCATTGTTGCGCTATATGTTAACTTGGATGTATATTAATTTTAAAATTCCCATTTACGATTGCACCAAAAAAAAATACCTGGAAATAAACTTTACCAAGAAAGCAAAAGACCTGTGCACTGCACACCACAAAACACAGATGAAAAAAATTCAAGGTGACCCAAATGGAAGCCCATTCCATGCTCACGTATTTGGAGCACTAATATTGTTAAAGTTCATACTACCCAAAGCAATCTACAGATTTAGTGCAATCCCTATCAAGATACCAACAGCATTTTTCACAGAACTGGAATAATTCTAAAACTTACATGAAGCCACATAAGACCCCAAATAGCCAAAGCAATCTTGAAAGAGAACAAAACTGCAGGTACCATAACCCCAGATTTCAAGATATACTACACAAAGCCATGTTAATCAAAACAGCACGGGTGCAAAACTAGACATGTAAATCAAGGAAACAGAAGAGTGCCCAGAAATAAACTCATTCTTTTATGGTCAATTAACCTACGACATAGAAAGCAAGAACATACAATGGGAAAAGTCTCTAACAAATGGTGCTGGGAAAACTGGACCACTTTCTTACGCCATACACAAAAGTAAACACAAAATGAATTAAAACGTGAGGCCTGAAATCATAAAAA
Source organism: Paradoxurus hermaphroditus (assembly GCA_004024585.1). NCBI lineage: Eukaryota > Metazoa > Chordata > Mammalia > Carnivora > Viverridae > Paradoxurus > Paradoxurus hermaphroditus. The sequence goes on from PITB01003039.1 coordinate 65,238, forward strand.
TCCTAGAAGAGAACACAGTCATTTCTTTGACGTCAGTTGCAGAAACATTTTTCTAGATCTGTCTCCTCTGGCAACGGAAACAAAGGCAAAAACAAACTATTGGGCCTACACAAAAATAAAAAGCTTCTGCATAGCAAAGGAAACCATCAACAAAAGGAAGTCTACTGAATAGGAGAAGATATAAAAAACCATAATGAGATATCGAATACCTAAAATCAGAACTCAACAAGTGTTGGTGAAGAATAGAGAAAAAGGAACGCTCATGTACTGTTGGTGGGAATGCAAACTTGTGCAGCCACTGTGGAGAACAGTATGGAGGTATCACAACAAATTATAAATAAAATTACCATATGTTTGAGTAGTTCCATCACTAGGTATTTACCCAAAGAAAATACTAACTGGATAAAACATGCACCTGTCTGTTCATTGCAACATTACTTACAATAGTCGAGACAGGGAAGCAGTCCAAGTGTCCATCGATAAGTGAAGAAAATGTGGCATATATATTTGATGGAATATCAACGAAATGGAATCTTGTCATTTGCAACAACATAGTGGAGTCCACTTACATGAGGAATTTAAGAAAACAAAACAAGACAGACTCTTAAAATACCGATGACGAGTATAGAATTGTTGAACCACTACATCGTGCACCTGAAATATAACTAATGATTCTACTCGAATAAAAAATTGAATCCCTATGATGTATACTTGAAACTAATAGGATAGTCTGGAGTTTTTATACTTCAATTTTTTAATTAGAAGTGTTTCCAAGGTTAGCAAGTAAAAAATCAGAACCTTAATTTTGAGTTTCAGATGAACAATGAATGTTTTTCAGTGTGCATTTACCCCCATTACTGCATGCAACTTACACTAACACGCATTGTTTTCCTGTTAAAAGATTCAACACCATGGTACCCATCACCAGAGTCCTTGTTCTCTTATTTTTCCTCATTTGGACTTCTTGCCACCAGCCTGAAATGTATTTGTTATTTTTTAGTTTATTTTTGAGAGCACACATGCACATGAAAGAAGGGGAGACACAGAATCTGAAGCAGGCTTCCGGTTCCGAGCTGTCAGCACAGAGCCCGACGCGGGGCTCGAACTCATGAACCCCGAGATCATGACCTGAGCCGAAGTTGGACGCTCAATCCACAGAGCCACCTGGGCGCCCGAGTTAGGTTTTCATCATGTGCCTATGCCCACTGGCACCCCATGGCCGTAGGTGGGTAAGTCCCCTGCACTTGAGCCCAGTTTAGAGTCGGGGGTCAGGGATCGATAGGCAGCTGGAAACTGCAGGATGCATGATTAACCACCACTGTCGGAGCAGCGAAAAGGAGGCAACGCTGTGAGCCCGTCCTCGGTTCCCCCTAAACCCAGCCTTTTAATTAAAGACCTTGGTACTCACTTAAGCTGTTTCAGCTGGTTAGTGTCCCTTGGGACCAAAGGAACCTTTCAGCGAGACAAGGATCCCAGAATCCTACTTAAGTTCAGAACCTCCTTCCCCCCCCCCCCCCCCCCCCCCCCCCCCCATCTAACCCAAACCTCGGAGAGCAAGCTCCTTCCTTACGCCCACAGGTCACGGCAACTGCTTAGTTCAGGATTCTTGAAGACTCCTGCTCTCCAGAACTGCCCTGGAGGGTCACCTGGGTGGCAAAACCAGTATTTTACAGGTAGAAACTTGACATCAGAACTGTTTTAAAGTTCCGCTTTCTAACTGCAGCCAGGATGACTGCAGGGCGTCATGCGGAGGGTGGTAGAGACCGAGGCAGAGCTGGCCTGGGACTCCGGTTTCATGACCAGCGGTTGTCGTCCCGGCACAGCAGCCTGGAGGCTCCGTACCTCTACCGCTGACGATGTCAGTTGTGATTGTCCAACACCTAAAGCTTCTGCTTTAGGGATGATGTTCTCCATGGACAGAAGTCAGGGCCTCTTGCTTCCAAAGACCGAAAAATTCCAGAGTCATTCATTAATCCACCTGCATACTTCACGCGTCCATTTCCTACCTCCCTAGAACAAGCCATGGTCCTCTCCTGCCTGGACAACTTTGAAGAATTTTTTTAATGTTTATTTAGAGTGCACACACGAGCTGGGGAGGGACAGAGAGAGGGGAGACAGATAATCCTAAGCAGGCTCCATGCTGTCAGCACAGAGCCCAACACAGGGCTTAAACTCCCAAACCGTGAGATCATGACCTGAGCCAATATCGAGATTCAGATGCTCAACAGACTGAGCCACCCAGGTGCCCCTGAGGGTCTCTTAATGGGTCTCTCTGCTTCCATTTTGGGGACCCACACCCTCCATTACCCTAATCGAACATTGCCTTTAAAAATGTTTGTGAGGAACACACTGGTACATCCAGACAATGGATTGTTCACCAATAAACGAGCTATCAAGTCACGGACAAGGGGAAATCTTAAACATGTATTATTAGGCGAACAAAGCCAGTTTAAAAAGGCTATGTTTCATAGGGTTCCAACTACCTGACGTTCTGGAAAAAGCAAAATTATAGAAACAAAACCAGTGGCCGGGAGCTGGGAGGGAACGGAAATGTATCACGGGGGAGGTTTCCAAGGCAGCGAAACCTTCCTGGGGGACACGTGGCATCCTGCATTTGGTAGAATCCACAGGACGTAGGGCACCAAGAGGGAGCTCTAATGTAATCCTTGGACCGTCGCCAATGCTGTAGCAACCCTGGTCCATCGGCTGCGGCAAATACCCGCATCCACGCAAGATGTTACCAGCATCCAAGCAAGATGTTAACAAGGAAAGCGGGGGTGGAGGGGTAGTGGGGAATTCTCTACCAACTGCTTAATATTCTCGTAAACCTAAAACTGCTTTCAAAAATTAACATGTATTGTGGTTTATACATAAAAGAAACATTAGTCTTAAAACGGAGGAAAATCAACATGCTATAAAGTAGAGAACCCTTGAGAACTTCAGAGACAAATAGAAGGGTGAGGGGATGGCGTTAGTATTGAAGGGGGACAGTCACAGGCGGGGAAACTGAAAACATCCTGAGTGGGGATGGCCACACGACATGGAGACAGCCGTACCGAGGCCAGTGAGCTGCGCGCTCAAAAATGGTCGAAACAGTCGACTGCTGTGTATGTTTGTAATAAGAAATGAAAAAATTTAAAAAAATAGATCACATAAAGACCCGACTTTGTGTTTCTCCCACCCCCATACACTGGCCCCCACGTCCAGGGTGCTGGTTCACGCATAGTCCCGGAGGGGAGCGGGGATAACCCCACCTGTGAGGATGCTTCAAGATGACCTTCTCTGCGTCCTCCACAGGGGCGGGGACCACCCCACAGGCGCTCCCTCCTGGAAGACATGCGTGCCCGGGCACTCACTGCGGGGTGCTCTGATGGAGTCCCTCCCCTTCCCAGGGGAAGCTTGCCCAAGACGGAGGATTCCAGATTCCTGATTCCAGGGGTTTCTCACAGCTTGCGAGGGCTTTTCTATCCCCGAGGACACCTTCAGCCGTTTCCAACCTTGGAGAGAGTCTGGGAAGTTTAAGTCTGCCTATTTCGTTCATTCCTGCCTCCCTTCTCCCTGGAACTCTCCTCTCCACGCACACGGAAAATCAAGGGTCCCAAGTGACTTCTCTGTTCCCTGAGACCGCACACCAGAAGCCTTGTGCTCAGCCTGCTCTCCCGTGCCCGTCTGCTGAGGGGGAGGCCAGGGACGGTGCAGAAGCTTCGCGAGAAAGGTGCCCGGCTGCTCGCACTGCTAGCGACACCAGGGGACAGGAGGCAGCAGCTAGCGCGTGGCAGAGAACGGAGAGAGGTCCAAACCTTCCGCGTGTATGGATGGCAACCCTCGTGCTCGCCCTCAGGGGCACCGCTCGGCTCCAGCGGCTCTGTTTAGGACAAACCCAGAGTTTTCATTGCTGGCTGCCATCAGCCCTGCCATCCCCCCTCTCTCTCCTGCAGTGTCCCCTACAGCACTGCCCCTGGATGACAGAAGTTACCCGTGCCACAGCGAAAGACGTGCACGGGAGTAATCAATCCCACGCCTGGAGCGTGGGAGGGCGTGGCCCTAACCCGGGGAACATTCCCACCCGCTGTGCACCGTGGTTTCTATCGCTCCCCACATGCCTCCGCCTTACCACCCCTCTTTGCTGAGATTCCAGTTTAGCAACTGGCCGAGCTCTAAAAACTCCAGAAAACCAACAATGGATTCTGAAGTCTTGCATAGAAATACATTTTAGAATTTGCTTTTCATTAGTACTATTTCCTCAAAATATGCCTGGTCATTACATATGGTGACTAAATGACTACCCGTCCAACCTGGCTCAAGGTGAGGGGACAGACGTGGCTTCTGGGTACTGCGGATCCGGGTGAATCTACGTCATCAGGTGTTGGGTACGCCCTGCCCAGGGCTTGCTGAGGCAGGCTCCGAGCTCAGTGAGTGAATTCCCGGGAGCACACTCGCCAGCAGGTGCAGCAGGGGACACGGACGGAAGCCTCTGCTCCCCCTGAACACAAAGAGGAGGAAGAGTGCTCAGCTGGAAAATGAAGTTTTGGGATGGGGACCGGCCCGGGGAACCAGGAGGGGTGGGCGAGCACCCCCAGCTCAGACTGGGAAGGAGAAGGGCCGGATCCTTCAGGGGAAACTGAGCAGCCATCACCGGAACGTGGCAGAAGCTACAAGGGAACCAAGTAACAGATGTTTTCAACTGCGTTTAGATTCTCTTTTTAACAGATTTGTTTTCACATACTTGTATATCAGAAAGCAGAAAGGGGCTCAAATTTGGGCTGTTCGTGCCATTTTGGTGTCCGTGAACCAGTTCTACTCTTTGAGCATTGGGAGGTTGGGGGAAATCTGCAAAACGGAAGGTAGGAAAGGAACCTTCTAGATCTGGACGCACAGGTCAAAGGAGCTGCTGTTGGCACCGATGGCGCTAAGGCACAACCCCTCTCGCTCCTGGTCACTCTAACAAAGAATCCATTGATGGAGACGCTATGTCCACGGTCACCTTGTTTCCACCACCAGGTCGTCTCTGAAAGCCATGCCAGCTGACGGCAGGGAAGGATGCATGCTAGCAGGCCACTGCCTCACCCAGCACCAGCGTCCCCTCCACCACAGCCATGCTGTGTGGTCACCCAGCCACGGTGTCAGGGCTGCACAGGCCTCGCTATTTTTGAGAGAGAGTGAGCTCACAAGCAGGGGAGGGGCAGAGAGAATCCCAAGCAGACTCCTCATTGTCAGCACAGAGCCCAACACGGGGCTCAATCCCAGGAACCGTGAGATCATGACCTAACCCGAAATCAAGAGTCAGATGCTCAACCATCTGAGCCACCCGGGTGTCCCAGGGCTATTTTTTTTTTTTTAATTTTAGAGCAGTTTCAGGTTCACAGCAAAATGGAGGAGTAGGTACAGAGAGTTCCCATATATCTTCTGCTTCCACACACAGGTAGCTACCCCCACAGTCAACACCCCCAGCAGATGAGACATCGGTTATGACTGACGAGCCCACGCTAACGTATCACCACCCAGACTCCAGAGTTTACATCAGGGGTCAATCTTGGGGTTGCCTGTTCTGTAGGTTTGGGTAAACATCACAGCCTCAGAAGTAGTTTCACTGCCTCAACCCCCCCCCACCTCCCTCACCAGCCCCCCACAACCACTCAGCTTTTCACCGTGTGTGTCATCACGCCTTTTGAAGGACATCCCATCATTGGAGTCCCACAGTCTGCAGCTTCCTCAGACGGGCTTTTCAGACTAACGCGCATTTGAAGTTTCTCTGTTGTGTCATGGCTGGATAAACTCATTCCTTTTCATCCAAGAAGATTCCATGTCCGGAGGGGCCACAGTTTAGGCCCCCTTTGAAGAGTTGCTTCTAAATTTCATCAGTTGTGAATAAAGCGTGCACATTCCGTGAATATAGCAGCAGCAAGGACGGCATCACTGGGCCAGCCACCGGCTTCCCAGGAGTGCACTTTTCCTAATAAAGGAATTCCAAAGCAGTTTTCAACAGCGTATGTTTCTATACGTTAGCAGGTGGCCACACTCCCGACTCCCAGTGACAGGTGGGGTTAGGTCGCTCGTACACATGATGGGGTCTGGGGATGAGGAGGCAGGAGGTGAAGACACCGAGGACTTCTGGCTGACTGCCACCGCCTCTCTGTCCTGTTGCTGAGCTTCAGGTCATCTGAAGTCCTGCAAATACGAGACCTTGGTCAACTGTCCTCCAAGGCTTCTTCTGCCTTCAGGAAGGGGATTCCCTGCTGTCGAGATGAGGAACGCATCTTGAGTCCCCATGTAAGCACGCCAGGAGCAAGCCACCACGAAACTTGGTGGCTGCTGTGGCTTCTGAGGGATAAGAAGTGGAGACCTCAGAACATCACCTGCAGGTCATCCTAAGATCCCCGGTCACTAAGGCTGGGGACAGGAAGCAGACTCCACCACACAGATGCCTCGGGACAGGCAGAGCACACACGTGCAGTCGGTCCCAGGACTAACCACAAAGACTGGTTCTGCTGCCTTACTGGCTGCGGGCTTAGGCCAAATACTAGGCAACCTTGGCCCCAGTTTACTGGCCTATAAGGTAGGGACAGAAAATACCTGTTGAGATGAACGTGCATGACCAACTCCACTTCGTGGGCCCAGTGGCATTCCTATTGCTGTCGTGACCACCGCCAGGCATCTGCAAAGTCTGGAGGCAGCCGCAGGTCGGCGAGCGGACACATTCGAGAGCTGTAGCACGCTTAGTGTGTTTCCTGGGATTACGGAGCTTCCAAGGGAGAAAGGAGGGGGTGGGAACCCTGGTTCAGAGTGCAACGCGGCTCTCGTAAGAAGTTGGTTCTGAACCTGAGAGCAACCCCTCGCGCTGGCGAGGAGTTAGCACACCAACCACACGGGTGCTTGTGTTCCCGTGCGTTGTGCATGTGTGAGAATAGGAGTGCGTGACTGCGTCTTGTATCTGTATGTACCTGGGGAAGCCTCCATGTGTGTGTATGTGTGGTAAGCTTTATATTTGAGCAGGTGGTGTATGCAAGTTGCACAGACATAGGTAAATTCGTGTAGTTGTAGCGTAGATACGAGGTATTTGCGTGTTATGCATGTGTTAGTACACGTGTGTAAAGGTACTTGCGGGTGCACCTGCCTGTTGTGAGGGTGTGGTGTGTACGTACAAATGTACTTGTGTGTGGTACATGTGTGTACATGCACGGTGTGTATATTTGCAGGTGTTGCATGTGTACGTATGTACCATCCGTGTACAAGCTACATGCATGTGTGTGTCCATGTGTCCTTGGTCTAAAGTGTTGGAGACCAGATGACATTGGCCCTGGTGACATTGAGGAGAAGACTCAGGCCCATAAGACAGTGCCCTGGATCGGGGCCCTCATCGGTGGATGGGGGTGCCCTAAAGCACATGCCAGGTTATAATACAACAAGAACATAATTATGGCTGGTTTGACTCTGAAGGAGGGCTGGTTAGCCAAAGACGGGTAAGATTCCTCAAGGGGGAACAACCTAAGACAGGCACAGTCGCAGTAAGAGTCACCAGGACCCCTGGCTATAGGGTCACTGGGCCTGTGCTGATTTGCGATTCATCCTAATATCTCCTGAAGAAGATGGGCCATAGAAAGACAGGAGTGCTCCACAGCTTCCTCCCCTATTAAGCCAACATATGCTGCTATACTTCATTAATATCATATTGAGAATCATGGAAATAAAATCTTTAAGAAATCAGTAGAGTTTAGAATGTATTATTGAACTGTTTAGAGTGATGCCAGACTCTTGGGAATGTGATTAATGCTGTGAGTCTTAGGACATAATTACTAGGAAACAGAAGTTAGAGTATGTTACAGAAAAATAAGGATGTTTTTCACAATCTTTCAACTGTAACCAAAAACCTTTGTGCTTGCTCTTTCAACCTATACCACTTACTAGAATGTGCCCATTCGTTGTACCTTGCCTGCATGTAAATTGTTCTTGATCTTTTGACTGAAACTTTTAACATTTCTATTGAATGTACCCATTTGTCATATCTTGCTTATGTGTGAACTGTGTAACCGAAACTGTTTCTAAACATTTCTATTGTAAATCACGGGAACAATCATGAGGGCTGAAATCATTTTTTAATCATTACAAAATATATGCCTGTACTGCTTCTAAAACTACATAACCCAGAGAGAAAAATAAACTTTGAGCAGTCTCCAAAAGAGGCTGTCTCCACATCGCTGTGTGTCTTTGTCTTGTCTCGCCTTTATGTTTCAGCCCTTACTTAGGGAGTCCCAGACCAGTCCTGATAGGAGGCTGACTCCGAGAGACTGACTTCGCGTCTTCTCTCACGCCCAGACCAACCATCACGCAGGTAAAACCCTGGACCAGCCGGAAGCCCTGAAGGAGGAGCTGGCCTCCTCTCAGGGCGACCCCGGCACTAAAGGACAGAAGAACACGGCAACTGGGAGCTTGTCTGGGGTGTGGAGCCCCCACAGGAACCGGGGATTCCAGCCCCGCCTGCAGCTGCGCAGCCCCAAACACTTCCTGCACCTCCCTTCCTGAGGGAGCGAGGGGATGGACGGCACCCACCCACCGGGGTCACTGTGAAGACAGATGACACAGTAGAGCCTGGAGCGGAGGCTCAGTCCGGGGTGCTTAGCATCCTTGAAGTTCACAAACGCCTCTTCTTTTCCAAGTTCCTCAGTCTGTGACCAGTAGAACTATTCCAGCTTCACCGACGGTTACCTTCACGGTAAGAAAACGAGATTTCAGTGGAATCTCTGAGGGTTGGGGTCTATGGATTCCATCCTACAAAGACAAGACAGGCAGGCGTAGGTCCTTCACTCACTCAGGGCCTGATCTGAAACTATGACCCATGGTCGGAAGTGTAAACCCAGCTCACACCCAGAAGCTGTTTATGGGGCTCACTGCTTGGCCCTGTGAGCGTGACAGGCTTGTGTAATCCTGTCTGTGTACGGGGAGCCGCCAAAGCTCCTGTACGTCAGGGGTAACCACAAACCAGCCCACACATGCGGCATGGAAGTCAGTCCTCATGTACCTACAGGATGCCGTATCCCTGTTCCCATGTCCCGCTCGTGGGCACAAGACAAAGGACATCATTGCCAAGGGTACAAGTTGCTAAGAGACAGAGATGGAATTCAAATGGACCTCTAGTTTCTGTCCCTGCAACACCCACAGGCTCCCTGCAGGTGGAAAACTAAGCTCCCACGGTAAACTCCTGGGCTCCCATGTCCTCTTCCGAAGCTGAAGCCCAAGGTCTCAAACAAGCAACGCAATCCTAGGTAACTTCCAGCTCTGTGGGTTTCTCCAAATGAGAAAGCCATATCGACAGGCCACCTACCTGAAGGAGTACTTCATAGGGGTGCACGAGGATGCCAGTTTCGTTGCCTTGTCCTTGGAAGGGAAGGCGGTCGGCAGCCAGAATCTACCTCCATTCCCTGGCGCCGAGACAAGTCAAGGCGGGGGACCCCCACAACCGTTACTGCTGAGTCCCCCAGAGGACAGAGTGCTCCATGCTGGGGGTACCCACTGCCTCCCCCCACTCCCCGCCGGTTCAGGCTCCAGGAACCTGTTGCCCAAGAAAACAAGGTCAGGCTGAGTGGTCCTAGCCGAGAACCACCTGCCTCAAGACTCCTCTCCTTCGATGCCCGGTCTCCAGAGCAGCCAAGCTGGAACAGATCCTGATGGGGTTCCCACCTCTGCTATTCTGCGTCCCAGTTACTTTGCTGTTTCATGACAGCTGCTTACAGCATCCCCTCTGGTAATTTCTGTACACAATTCAGCTGAGCTTCTCTGGATCAATTTAGCCAGAATGGAAAAGGCAGCAACACTGCCCAGGTCTCTCCTCATTCAACCACTTGGCACTATCTTTCATTACACCAAGCTTTTGCATTCACAACAGAAATACAAGGTGATCCATGACATTTAGGTCATGCAAAGTTCCCCCGCCCCCACCAGCCCAATAAAAGCGCGTGCCCTCTAAAAAATTTTTCTAGGCAGTTATAAAAAGGGCAAAATAGTGTAAAAGTGTGGCATCTGAGATGGAGACCATAGTAATCGTTTATAAAGCAGTCACACGCACATTTGTGAGTAAACGCACACCATTTTCAGGGGCTGCCAAGAGCTGTATGGTAGAGTTCAATTCTGAGCAGCTCTTAAAGGCTGTATGCTAAGCAGATTGTTGGGATGAGATCAGCGAATTGAGTATTAATTTTGATGATGTGAGTCTAGGTTGTGGGGCAAGGTAGGAACTGGGGGTGACAGACCCTCTTCCAAAATAAAACCCTGAGATTGCAGGACATGATACACCCAAGCCTTATGCAGCACTTGGATCTTGAATTTAGCATCTTAATAGGTCAAAGAAATCAAGGCATTTAAATGAATCAGCGGTACCTGAGCGGCTCAGTCGGTTAAGCGTCCAACTTGATTTCGGCTCAGGTCATGATCCCACAGTTTGGGAGATGGAGCCCTACCTCAGGCTCTGCATTGACAGCACGGAGCCTGCTTGGGAGTCTCTTCCTGCCCGCCCCTGGGTCTCGCCTGGGTGCACCTGCTCTCCAAACAAACTGGAATAGTCCAAAGCAATTTCATGCTGGGTGCTGTCAACAACGCAAGAGACCCTAACACCCATAGTTTGGAGCAGCACTAACAGGCTTATTCTAGGAAGGGCTGGAAGCACACATCCCAGGCTCTGCTGCATCCGCTCCACCCTGCTGTGGCGGGGAAGCGGCCAGAGGAGACGAGTGGGCATGGCTGTGTCTGACGGCACTTTGTCTATAGAACATCTACGTGACCGGGTTCTATTTGAGGCCTAGAGGTTGCTGACTTAGGAAACGGTCCTGTAAGTTTCTAAACTCAGATTCTGACCACCAAGGCACAGGGCAAGGCATGAGAATTTCAGGACAGCAGAGGAGAAAGGAAGGACTCTCTCTGCCCAGGGGAAGGGGGGAGTTTTACCATAGGGTAGGGTGAGCGTGGGATTCAGGACAGGCTCAGCAAGCCAAACGTGCGTGCACAGAAGGGTCCGTGGGATCCTTTAAAGATGAGGATACTGAACACCCAGTTTTGAGTTGCTGGAGGCTCGAAACGGTCCAATCCTCCATCTCCCAAAACGTTTGACAAAGTCTGACACATCCAAGGCTTTGAGAGAGTGGAAATCAGAGGGCAATTCAGAGCTGGATTTCCAAATCTGGGATGGTCTGGGGACGGTTGGGCAGCTCCACTGGCAAGGAGGTGACTGGGCTAAACATCAGGAGAAGGGGGAAGCCAGCAGGGCCCAGGGGGCTCGCATCATGGTGGTGGATACGCTAAGGTGTCCGCTACCCACGGGACCAGGTTGGAGACCGTCTAGCCTGGTTCTGGCAAAAACCTCATACACTACTTCTGAGAGATACAGAATTGATAGTCTTATTTGCTTATCTGTATGTTATGAAGTGCACTTGCTGGCTTGTGATTTGTACCAAGTGGTTCTGCACAGAGGGAGATGGTGAGAACCAGAAGGCCCAGGAGACCTTTCTCCAGCAAAGGCATAACGCCACCGGAACATCCCTGTGTCACCCTGCAGTGGACAGACACCCTCCTCCTTGGCTGCTACCATCCTAACTGGGCCAGGTTATGGCAGGTGTTAAGTACTTAGAATGTACCCAACTCAACACCAAACCCTGTAATTTCAAGATGAAGTACCTTGGAACCACAAGCTACCTCTTTCTGATTTCTGACCTTTAGATCTCCCATGGGAAGTAAACAGCTCTGTGCACTGAGCAAGGATTCAGCAGGACTCTGAACCTCCTGTTTTTAAGCCCTTTATCCATCTGTGGAATAATGAGCATGCCCCAGCTAAGCTCTTATAATCTATTTGTGTTCTCTTTTTGATGAAGCAAATCCTAACCGGTACAGAAAAAGTGTCACAAAGCCCTGGACTACCAATGATCTTTTTTACAGGTTGGGTGGGGGGACAGTTCTCATTGCAGGAAGTCTGGTTCAGGAGGGCACAGGCGTCATGAACGTCAGCCTCAGCCCTGCTGCTTACAATGTCGCCAGTCCTCACCAACACACTAAATGATCCACATCCATCCCCAATTTGTAAGCATGGGACGAAAAGCACCAAGACACTGGACAAAATCACCCAGGTCACACATCTTGTAAACGGTGGGCCTGGGTGGGATTCTGGCCATCAGTCTGCCAACGCTTGCAGAGCCCCGAGGGCGATAAAATGGATGGCACCCTGTGCTCAGGTCAGGGGACAGGGACACACCAAGAGATGTGGAAGTCCACAAGCAACATCCCCACAGTACGGTCTCTAAACTCCTGGTTTCTCACGGGTGGGATCTGGGTCCGTCCATCTACCACCAGCCTGGGGTTCGGGGGACAGAGCCCAGGAAACAGGCTGAAGAAATATACACAGACCTCAGAGCAAACACACTCCTGGTGGGCCCTCAGGGCAGAGAGTCATAACAAGGTTAAATAAAATGGAATAAATATGGCTCAAACTCCAACACACTACGTGAGCAGGGTTGGCAAAACTGTGCCTTGACATGCAGGAAGGACATGATCACTTAACTGTCCAGGCCAGGGATGTGTAAGGGGCAAGGTGGCAAGCCAGAAGCAGAAACCTGGGAATACTTCCAGTTTCCATTTAATTGGATCACCTGAGAGCACAATACCCACATGCCTCTTTTTCAAAGATGTTTTTTGCATTAGTTTTGTTACTGATGGATGTCTCTAAATATTGGAACAAATGGTAAGCAAAATTACCACTATTTTTAAACCTACATACATCCAAACGCACCAAGCCGAGAGCCTTTCCCCCCAGGATCCTAGAGCATTCAAGAGGAACGATTGCCAGAGTTACAAAAAGTAGGACATTGAGTGTTTATATTTAAACTCTTAGTGATAGAAAAATAAACCGCTATCCAATTGTGAAATTCCCAAAATAATTAAAACATTGGAAAAAGTTATTGATAGTACATCCCAAACAGTAGACCCTGGTTTGACTACCTGATGGAGTGGTTTCTGTCAGCCCCATTGGTGCATCCCTGAGACCGAGTATGTAATTGCATATCAGTCAAGTCTAGTCTAAGTCTTCAGCCATCTGTGAACGGGCGTCCCCCTCGAATAGGTCTTTCTATCATCTTCATTTGGTGACAGGCTTTGCAAAGAAAAGGTGTATCAGTCCCTTAGAAGTATTTTTAAAAATCCAGGTATGTTTAAAATGTTTCACTTTTTCTTTAAATTAGATAATAAATTAATATTCTCTGTAAACAGTCTGCAAATCTTAGGGTCTCTTTACTACTGGGATTCTGAAAAGGACTGGGTAGCTCCAGGTAGATGCTAAATGTTATTCACTGCAATGGCCTAAGTCAATAGTCCCCTCCAGAGCCCCCACTCCACTCTTGTTGACTGATTTAGGCAAGGGCAAACATGGAGTTTCCCGCCAGGCAAAGTCATGGGCAAATATGGAGCTGTAACTTACCTGCTATCTGACAGGCTTGCTTTGTGCCTCAGGTAGGAGCATTCCTCAGGAAGGAACCGAGTTCTGGGGGGGAAGCAAGTTTTATTTGAAGAAGAGTTTGTATCTAGTCCATCAAGAACTCTTAAAACTCAAGAGTTGCCCCCTATTAAAGGGGGCAAACTGGGATCTAGTAAGGAAGCTACAAATGGTACAGGAAAAACGTTAACATTAATCGGGAAAAGTTAAAACCATGAGAGGGTACTACAACACCTAGAAGTTTCCATGTTATTTAAGAAGAAAAATAAGGAGTGGACACAGGGTCGCTGGAACTCCCCTACGTTGCTGGCATGTGTGCAAACCAGTATGCCCACTTTGGAAAATAGTATGTCACTTTCCTATAATGGTGAGCAAGCACCTACCCTCTGATCCAGCAATGCCACACAGGACCAGAAACCACCGGAAGCTCTTTGCTAAAGGAACAAAGGCGCTGCGTTCAGTGCACGATTCCTCGGCAACAGAAAGACACACGAAATCAGAGCAAACGCCTTGATTAAAGCTAGACTCAAGTCTCCGTACTGTAGAATCTCATTCACGTTACACTCTGGCTAAGGTTCCACTTCTCAGGCCACGCAGAAGCTACCGGCTGCCAGGGTGAGAGGAGGAGTAGAAAGTGAGGGACTGTGGAAAGAGTGATGGGACTCTTAGTTCTTGACCGTGGTAGTGGTTACATAACTGTACACAGGCCCAACAGAGCCATACACAAAACAAAGGACTACAAAAAAAATTAATATCACCTCCAAAAGGAGATAAGGAGACAGACTTCAGGCAGGGGATCGGTGGGAGAAAGAGGAGGAAGGAATGAGCATGGCAGATTCAAAAGGGAGGGAGGGAAGAACCCGTGTGAGTAGACAGAGGAAGGGCAAGATCAGCACGTGCATCACACCAGCCACGGTCCTGGATTCTCAAGGCTACGAGCAAAGTCGTTCTCCCTAAACCCGGATCCTGAGCTTCGTCAGCAAACCTCTGCAACCCGACCAGATAGCCACCAATGTGCACGGTCTTCCACCACTTCTATTTTCTCTTAATAACTGGTTAAGTCGTTGATCATTTCAGACACTAAGACACTGTACCGTACATTTCACCATCGGGGTCACGGATTTTCTGATATTTAACTGTTTCATCGGATTGTCATACCAATATACCCCTCCCTCAGACCTTGGCTTAGTAAACCCCTTTATTTCTAAGGAACCCACAGGGTCAAGGCGGGTTGGTCAGAAGGGATTGTAGGCTTTGTCCACACCGCATTCCTCACCCCTAGGTGAGCATCCTGGCCCAGCACCCTCAGCAGTCCTGAGAGTGCTGTCTGTTGAGAAGGGCTTATCAGATCCTTCCCAGCTGACTGAAGCCAGCCTCACGTGGGTCTGATTAGTGGATCAGATTTTCAACCAGTCCCTTTTCCCAGCATGTTCTGCACACACTCTGGTGGTGAAGGCAGCTCAGAGAGAGAAGAAAGGTTTCCTGCACTCGAGTCCGCGGTAACCTCATTGGGAAAACGAGACTCCGCATGAGCAAGTTGAGGGGCATACTCGATCATTAAATGTAGTAGCCACAAAGTATCAGAGGGCCTCTGAGAAAAGGGGTGAGGCGGGAACCACCAGGGTGGGCTTTGCAAAAAGACTGGGCTGGGACTCATGGGGAGGGACTAAACATGTTAATTACGGGAGGCTAGGGAAGGACATTCTAAGACTTTGTTCCAAACGGATTCTTATTTTATTGGATTTCATCGCTTTAGTTATGGTTGAAAAGCACAGGATGAAGAAAACACAGACCAACGCTCCCCCACCCCAAAACACCTGCCCCAACTCTGCCCCACCCTTCCCTTCGCTCCCAGGCAAAAAGCAAGATCAACAATGGGCTTGTAGGATTTTTTTCCATTCCAGTATCCCCAGCAAAACTAAGGACTTAGAATTCACATTTAAGTATGGCTTGCATAAAGCCAGTTTATTTTGGTAGGTTTTGATGATCCACCGTACGTGTAGTGAACATACCGCCTTTATCGGCAACACTAGCAGGATATGATTTAGCTCCTAAGTCATTGCCCTAGATGGATTACTCACGTTTAGACCTCATGGGACAAAAATCAGTTTTCTAAATTCGTCACTAAAGCTAATCTTCATGAATATTGCACGGGGATCCTGGGGAGGGAGGGGAAGAGAAATTTGTACGTCCAGAGGGTAAATTTCGCATTGACATTTAAAATAGTCACAGCATTTATGTCCGTAGTATGCTTCTCATCAGAGCCCTCTTTGAGAAAAACGCAAAAGTGACATTTACTTATTTGTACTTTTCGCTTTCATAGCTTACGTGCGTGATGCATAATTCATGCCTCAAGTCCTTTGGATCAACAAAAACGAGTTCAGTTTATCCCCTCCCGATGCCATTTCAAACACACATGACAGGGCGTGTGGATTCGGGGCTGGGCTGGGCTGGGCTGGGGCGTGGATGGGTGGGAGAGCACAGTAAGCTAGATTCAATGTTTCATTTTGGTCCTTTTGGGAGTCTTTGGAATTTCTCATTATACGGGAGTCTTGATCTATTTTCCTTGAAATAGACCACTATTCATTAGTAAGCAAGGACATTAGCATTGCCAGGTAAGAGACAATGAGCTGAAGATCGCTCTCTCAGGTCCTGAAACTCCCCTGTAATCAGTTCATAAAAACTATTCTTTTCCTCTAATGAGTCTTCATAGTTCAACACTTGGTGTGCTTGAATGAGTTTGATGCTAAACGTTTAAGTCAACAAAATGGCAGAACAAGACTTTTGTGTCCCTCAAGTCTGCGCCCCCACGTACACAGCACCAAGAGGGAAAGCACCTAAGTGCCCACCCATCAGCAGACGAATGGATAAAGAAGTTGTGGTGTATATAGACAATGGAGTATTCTTCTTCCATAAAAATCTAAGGAGATCCTGCCAGACGCCAACAATGTGGGGGAGCCCAGAGGGTAGGGTGCTACGTGAAATTAGCCAGGTAGAGGGAGACAGATACTATGCTCTCACAGATGGAATCTTAAAAAAAAAAAAAAACTGTACTCACAGGAACGATTGAACGGTGGTTACGAGGGACTGGGAGAAATGGGGAGAAACTGGTCAAAGGAAAAGAACTTTCAGTTATAAGTTCTGGGGATCTAACGTCCAGCACGGTGATGGCAAATCTCAAGTACACGACACAGAACTAAGTTCACACCATAAAGAGAAAAAGACAGGTATAGGAGAAGGTGATGCGTGGTAATAGTTGATCAAAAAAAAATGTTAAACGAGGCCCTGGGTTGGGAAGACTCCCAACCCCTTAAGACGCATCAGTGAGCCCTGGATGGCCCTTCCAGAGAGCAGAGTCTGCCCAACCCCACAGGCCTCAGAAGCTAGATTTGTGATACGTGGACACTAAGGTGCTGTGTTTAATACCTTTTCTCTTGAGGATAAAGGGCTTGGCATCATGGGGGCCCGTGGCACACTTTTGCCTAATTCCCCTCCCCCATCTGAAAGAAAAACAGTATCTCAGAACAAGAGAAGTAGATTTCTAGAAGGCAGGCGAGAAACACCTGCTGACACATACAGGGGTTTTCTGCCAGGCCAAGCACCCCCCCACCCCCAGCATCCACCCTGGCAGGGGGGCTCCTTAAACCCAAAAATGGACACACTCGGTTCTCTACCGTAAAACAAAGCCAATCACGCACATTAGAAAATCACACACATCCATGGTGTCTGGGCGCGCTGGGAGGCAGGGAATAGAGGAGACAGAGCATCCTTCTGAGACGGCTGCACCCGATTTCCTGTCAGGTCTCTTGTGTAACCTCCGCTCTGAATAGAAACCCTGTACCCTCCTTTCCCACTAAACCTGTACCATAAGCATTCCACGAGCGATGGGAATCCGTATCATTGTGAGGAGTTTCGTTGACCAAACACCATAGAACGATCCGGGGAAAGCTGCCAAGTAAGGGCTGAGCAGCGAAGCCCACGATTTGGTCACCCATGTCCTCCAGCGTCTTCCGAGTGTCTTCCCGTGTGTCCATTCCACAAGGTGAAGGTTCTAGAATACGTCAGGGGACATCGGCATAGAGCGGAGCCCAGACGGCCCTGAGCAAAGACCCTCCCATCGTTTGTGACCCCAAAGTATTCCCAGACTTCAAACGGACCCTCGCCTTGTTAGATGGCCGGGTCCCTCCCACCGCCGCCCTGGGGTTCTGAGACTGCAGGACTCCGGGATCCATGGGGATCACCCAGGGATGGGTGCTGGTTTCACTCTCCAGTTTTGTTTTGTTTTTTTTTTAGGCCTCAACAATAAAGCTGATTGTGACTGTGGTAGCCCTCTACTGTTAAACAAGATCAGTCCTTGATAATGCGATCAAATCCAATTTTAAAGAAACAGTTCCCACCGTGCTCCAAGTCCCTCACTGAGGTTGACGGTTTCGCCCTTTACGGCAGTAAAGACGTGGTCAAAACCTTACAAGCGGAGACACAGAGGCTCAAGAGCCACGGGATCTCAGAGCGCACAGTGTGTGAGCAGGAGCCGGGACCGAGGCCAAGGCTCTGGGGGTTCCTGATCTTGTTCGGAGCACCAGCCTCCGGCAGCAGTGCGGCCCCCGGGGCAGAGCCTTCTCACCCCACCAGTGCTGGGAAGGTCAAGCCCTGTCTCACTCACTCCCTTGGTTTGTCAGCATAAAGCTCCTCTCACACAACACACCTCTAATGACGTGACCTTGTATTTTACGCCGTCTCCTCACACATTTCCAGGTTCCAGACCATGATCGGGTTGGAGCCCAGCCCCTGACACCAGGCCGCACGCTGCAAAGCCCCTCCTTCACCACCTGTAAGCCGCCCACCTGCAGTAGCAAACGTACACGCTGTCGGACAGCGGTCCTGAGCCCCGAGAACCACCAGGCAAAGCTTGAAATTCTTCGGAAGCCCCAAGGTTCCATCTGCAGAGATGGTCAACCGCCTCCGAGTGGAGGCAGACGGGTCTGAGCGCCCCTCTCCTTGTAATGCACCCCGGGGTGGAGAATCACATCCCAGACATCCTTGTGCGAAGCTGAGCTGCCCGAGAAAATAACCACCATGCCAAGAGGAAGCCACGAGACACTGGGAAATCCTTACACCCCTCTCTCAAGAAAGAGGCCCAGACGGTCACTATTGGTCAGTCCTCCTCCCCTTAGAAGTAGGTAAGGAGCCTGGAGACCCTCCCGGGGAGGAAGGCTCTGGTGCCCACACGGGAATGGCGCGGTGTAAAGGAAGGTGGGCATCGTGGGTGCCTGCCCCGGCACCTGGGCTTCGGGCAACTTCACACAGGTCTGTCTCCTGCCTGGCGGGAAAGGGATGGGTGTGTTGTCTGAGTGGACCCCGTGGCCAGGAGATGGAGACCAGGGGTCTTCCTGATTCTGGGGTACCCGCAATGCCCAACGTGCCGGAGAATCCCGCCAGAGGAAGGATGCCCTCCGAGTACCCGGGGGGTCCTAAGCACCACGGTGGAGGCAAGGAGACCCGAATACATTTAGAAACATACCTGCAACGGGTGATCAGACCTGATTTCTACACACACATACGCTGGGCTATTCGGGGAGCGTGATGGGCAGAGTACCCCTGCTCGCCCAAAAGTGTCCATCCTCCGATCCCCAGAACCTATGCATAGGTAAGTTACGTGGAAAAAAAAAAATCTTTATAGATAGAATGGTCCAGACCTGGAGACAGACTACCTGATTATCCACATGGGATCAGTCTAACCCCGTGAGCCCTTGGAGGCAGAGAACTTCCTCCAGCTCCAAGCAGAGAGAGGTCCGATCTGTGGCATGAGGGGGACACATCAGGCCCCCCGGGTTTGAAAGTGGACAAGAAACATTACCTGGCAGGCAGCCAGTGGGGACCCCAGCCCCACAGAACTGGAGTCTGCCCGTCACCTGAACCAGAGCCTCCAGGGAAGAGCCCAGGCCGGCGACTCAGAGCAAAGCAGGACCGCCCTTCCCCCACCGGACTTCTGCACCACAGAACTGACACCATCAACCCCTGTTGCTGGAAGTCACTACGTATATGGTGGAAACAGGAAAGTAGGGGAGGGGAAGGGAGGGGAAGGGAGGGGAAGGGAGGGGAAGGGAGGGGAAGGGAGGGGAAGGGAGGGGAAGGGAGGGGAAGGGAGGGGAAGGGAGGGGAGAGGACCGAGCCTTACCGTCACCACCCAGAGCATGACGAGTGCGAGCAGGCTGAGCCCTCCCATGAAGGCACGTGATGAACCAGGAAACATTCTTGGTCTCAACCCTCAGAGACATGGATGCTGGAACCACAGAACTTTCCAGAAAGCACTGGGTTATCTGGAAGAAGCAGGGGAACAGTGGGCCCCCGACGCCCCCGCCGGCTGAGGAGGCTCTCGGAGGAGAGCGATCCATGAGCAGGGCAGGACAACCCATCATTCCACAGGGTTTTCATTTGTCCAGAATCTAGTAACATAAGTTCCTGGGAGTTTTTTCTTGAGAAAAAAGTTTCATTGTCTAAATAGGAAGTAAAGAAAAAACCAATCTATATGACAAGGACATTTTAAAAGTCTAATTTAGTGAAAGTTATATGAAAAATGTAGAAAATCACTTTTCCCTAGGAGTGTGGATCTGAGTTCTATTTATATGCAAATGTCAGATGCTCGGGCCTATTTTATGTTTTACATTTTGAAATATTGCCTATTTCCCAAACCTTAGATTAATGAAGTCCTGATAAGATAGTGAGAGCTTTCAGACCGCAGTTGCTGAGGACGCGCTGCTAAAAAGAAAGTTTCCTAACATATTTCTTTGTTCTTCGTGAAGGCTACAATGAGCAATTCTTAGATGTAATCTCCTGGGTTCCCCCCTCCCCGCCGTGTTACACAAAACACGTGCTGATCCTTTCTTAATTAAATGTTTAAGCTTAAAAATCAACACCAGCCGCAGAGAAGCAAATCGAACCTGCTGATCTTCCCGCGTCTCCTGGAACGACCCGCAAAATTCTACCTCGGTAATGAGCCTCTGTTCAAGGAGTCTGGTCTCGCTTCCTCAGCAGCTCCCTGGCTTTTGATTGCCTGAGTTTTAACTGTACTTAAGGTCTCCCCAAGAATACGAAGTAGACAAATTATTTAAGCCCACTGAAAAATTTTCAAACACTTTGGCCTACACAGAAGGATGGTATATCCATGTGGCTATTTGAAGAAAGTTTGCCTTTTTTTTTTTTTAACATTTTTTTAACATTTGTTTTTGAGAGACAGAGACAGCATGAGCAGGGGAAGGGTGCAGAGAGAGAGGAGACACAGAATCCGAAGCAGGCTCCAGGCTGAGACATCAGCACAGAGCCTGACAGCGGGGCTCGAACCCACAGACCACACGATCATGAGCTGAAGTCGGCCACTTAACCGACTGAGCCCCCCAGGCGCCCCAAGTTTGCCTTATTTTTAACCACGCTCCCGGGGGAGAGGAGCCCCACTGAATATTGATTTCTGTGGTTTAGGAAGGTGGCAGGAATATAAGCCAGAGAGAGAAAAGGCCCCAAACCTCTGCCCGGTGTTTGGTTCTCACATCCCAAAGGGGCAGGCGGAGGAGCCTCCTGAGCGCGGGTGACCAGGCGGCTCACACAGGCTGGCGGCACACCTGCAAGCATCTGGGTGCAGAACACCTTCGTCAGAGACCATGTTTCAACTCCTTCCGGTCTACACGGGAAAATCTCCTCCCTGGTCAATACACTATGCATGGTCGCGAAAGACATCACCGAACACACGGTGCTACATCCTGCTCCACTGTCCTTTGGTCTCAGCTTTAAAAAGCGCTGTGTGCTTCAAAGGTTTCCCGAGGCTGGGAAAGGCTCCTCCGGGCAGATCGGGACAGGTCCTTTCTCGTGGCTCCTGCTGTTCCTGCAGGGATTTCAACAGCCCCTAGAAGGAGCTGGGATCCAAGCTAGCATTTTAAGGATAAAAGAGGGTGGGAGGGAGAGGCTGGGAAAACCAGAGCATTCGGGATCCATCCTGTGAGCACTTTCATCCAAGTCTGGATCTGTGGTCACCATCACGGTGAGTCCAACAAGGTCTCACGTGCCCCCCCATGCTCAAGGCCATGCGCAGGTGCCCTCGCACCAAGTGCCAACCCACCCTGCCCTTGGAGCCCTGGCCCAGGTGTGAGCTCAGACCATCTAGTGTTGAAGGTCACTGGACTTCTAGACTTCTGGCACAGGTGTGCAGCATCAGACGAGCAACCAGGGCAGGTGGGTCTCCAAGCACCAGCGCTCAGAAAAAGATCCTGCAGCGTAATACAGACCCACAGACGACTTCCCCAACGTTTGGGCCGGGTCTTTCAGCACCCCCAGAATGGCCAGGAATTCAGAGGTGTATATGCTCTCTACTCTTCCTGTCTGCTTTGGGGGGGCACCCCATGACCCAACAATCTTTCTGCAGGAAAACCTGGACTTGCTCTGAGTAGGACAAGGCTCAGCAGGAGCCTCACATTCCTTCAGCTAGGGGGTGGCTGCCACGTTTTGATACCGAAGCCTCAAAAACATTCCCTCTGGTTTTTGGAAGACTTTGGGATTTTAAGGGAGTGGGTGAGAAACTGCACGGTTCTGGTTAAATCCATGTGCCGACTTCAGTATCCATTCACCGTCAGTGGACAGGCAGTGAGGCCGGAGTCCCTGGCTCTCCTAGTGGTGCCACAAGGAAGGCCTTTTTCGGGTCAGAGAATCCTCTCCTCCCTGTGAACCCACATCAGAGTTCAAGGTTACGGCTTGGGTTCTACTGGCAGGTATTTACTACTTTGCTGCGTGAAAGTAACGGCGGAGATGAGACCAACAGGCAAACCTAGATCACCCTGAAGACAGCACCTCCACGGAAACGTGACCATGGACTCCAATTCTGGAAGTTGACTGACCAGCCTCCCTGATCCCATCTGTGCTTGATTTCAGGTGACCTCCAAACACATTCCTGGCTTCCCACCTCAACCCAGACAAGAAATAAAGACCATGGAGTGTCCCTCTGGGAAGTCCCATCTTGGTGGGATCAAGCTTGCCTCTATCTGCTGGAGAATATCGGTCCTTTCAACAAGCGGCTCAGAGAACAACTCTGAATGGTGGGGGTTCCAAGCCTGTGTGCCACAGACGGCGTTCCCCCTGCCCCTCGAAATCGATATCGAGGCTTAACCCCTCAAGGTTAAGGTTTCAGGAGGTGGGGCCTTTGGGAGGTAATCAGGTCACGAGGGGGAAGTCCTCGGGCCATGGAATGAGCCCCCACCCGCCTGGGGGACAGTAGCTCTCCATGCAACACAGCAAAAAAGTGGCCGTCTGCAAGCCTGGCACACTGCCCGCCCAGGAACCAAGTTCTCTGGCCCGTGGACACCCCAGCCTCCAGTGCTGGGTGAAATAAAGGGCTGCTATTTGTGGGAGTTCATGGTGTGTTGGTGCAGCCCCAGAGCAGACGAGAAGGGGTTAGATTTGCATTGATGAACTAAAGCCTCTAGCAAATAGTGAAGTAGGATTACCAGATAGGAGGGCTTGTAGAACAGTAGATATTCTTTAAAACCCTTTCAAAAACTGCCCCATCACAGTGGGCAGGGGACCCCATAGACTTTCTACAACTTTCAAGAAAGTGCTTCCGAGGTTCTGTGACCCTGAGAGCCCCAGATCGCACAGCGATGGAGAGCAAGAGGGCACCTGTCATTTGTGGCACAGTGCGTAATTTGCCATTCATGATCTTCAGTGCACTCGTGATGTGGTAGGGCCACCATCCACCTCCATCTAGTTCCAGAATATTCTCACTGCTCCAAGAGAAACCTGTACCCACTAAGCAGTGGCTCCACGTGGTTTCCCTGGAAACCATTAGCCTATGAATTTGTCTTTTCTAGACGTTTCTTGTGAATGCAACCATACAATTGGTGCCCTTTTATTCCTTATTTCCCTGAACACCATGCATCAGTACTTCATTGCCTTCAGCTGACTCCTGTTCCGTTGTATGGACAGACCACATTTTGTTTGTCCATTCATCTCTTGCTGGGCATTGGAGTCCTCCCATTTGGCTCCTGTGAATAGTGCTTCTCTGAATATTCATGTATAAGTCTGCACACTTATTTCCAGTTCTCTGCAGTGTAAACTCTAGTGTGGAGTTGTTGGCTCATATGGGGACTTACATGATCCAAGGATGGGCACATCATTTTTTAACTCCCATAACTGAGCTCTTTCCTAGACCAGAAGGCAGTGAATAGTTGGTCTGAGGGCCAGCTGCGTGGGACCCACCAAGTCTCCCACTACAGGGGAAAATCCTCAACATTTTGGGGCTGATCTGTGTCTTCCCATCATGCTCCAGTAGACATTTAAACATCTGATGACCCGTGACAGAGTAAAGTTGGTCTCAGTCCATCACACTGCAGTTTAAAAAGTAATTTTGATTGGGAAGAGACAAATGCTGGACAATAATCCCCTTGGAGTAGGAACCCACATCTGCCCTTTGACCACTGTCTCCCCATCACCCAGCAAGGCGGTACCCACCAGGAGTTACGAGCAGATGGTGCAGAACTTGAGAAAGGGTCATCAGCACTCCAGGAGTTAAAGAGTTCCTGTTTAGAAGCCAAGATGGAATTGGCCAAATGGAGGGGAGGACTGGCAACTCCAGGCGGAAGTCAGAGCAACATGCAAAACTGGAGGTGAGAAGGTGGTCCCCATTCATGGGACGGTAGATGTTAGTGGTAGATCCTAAGAAGTGCAGAGAACGTTTAAAATCCAGAGACAAGAGGCAGATGGGATAAAAGATCTCAAAACCAGCCTCTACAGATTTAGGAAATGAGGTTCAAGACGTGATCTCCCCATCCTGTGGGGCAGATGTGAAGTTCAAGGCAGGAGATGGACTTTGACCCTGGGGCTCCTGCTTCCTCTGAGACTGGGTAGAGCACTGAATCGAGAACATGAGATCCAAAGCTGAGTGCGGACTGTGCACCCGCGGGGACGAGGCCCCTGCATTTCTCACTCCGCATGGCTTCCGCGTGGCCTTTTCTCTTCCTCGCAGAGACCCAGATCCCTACTAGATGTCACGGGGACAGTTGGGGTTCTGAGCTATAATCAGGCCTAAGGAGGGAGCTGGAATGCTGCTTCATGCCACGCCCTACCCAGCATCCTGCCCATGGATTTCACAGGCACCCAGGTATCCTCTCCCCACCCTCATGCAAGCTGATTTCTTGCAAAGAATATCCTAACATACATCTATTTTTCTGTCTCTCTAGTTGAGCCCTGACTGATAATACGGAGAAAAACTTCATCCAAGTGTCCCCGGGGACCTCACAGAACATCCATCATGGGTGCACTTAGAATTATAGGAGAGCCCAGTGGGCCCCTGCCACCCTGGCTAGGCAGCCTCACCTGGCACCCATGCTCTCTGCCCCGCAAGCTGGCCGCCAACACGCAAGCACCTGCAGGAGTCACGGCTGATCCTCCTAGCCAGCTCACTGGATGCCTGCCCCACCTACCAGTCTGCCTACAGCTGTTGCAGCCATGACGAGGGATAGACCCACTTTCCATGAGTCTGCACCACTCGTGGCCCAGCCACAAGAGGAGGATGCACGCAGTCCACAGAGGGGACATCCCTGGAGCACCTGGTTTGGGAGACTGGTGTTTTTGTACTGAGCCGCACGGGACAGCTTCTGCATAAACCCACTCTTTTGGGACGAGGAAATGTAACTGGTCTACTTAATACATAGAAACAAGCAGGCAAAATGAGGAGAAACGTTATGTTCCAGAAGAGGACCAAACCTCCAAAAATGAACTAAGTGAAATGGAGATCAGCACTCTACCAGGTCAAGAGTCCAAAGTAATGGTAATGGAAACCTCAGTGAGCTCAGGAGAAGAAATGCAGGGAGACCTTCAACAAAGAATATGAAGAACCAATCAGAGCTGAAGAATACAATAATGGAGATGGAAACTAAAGGGAATCAAGAGATTAGACGATGCAGAAGAATGAATCAGGGATCTGGAAGACAAGCTTGTGGAGATCACACAACGAGAACTGTAAAAAATAAGAGTTTTAACATACTAGTGAACTAGTTAGTTAAAATACTAACATTTACATTTTAGGGCTCCCACGAGGGAAAAAAAAGGGACAGAAACCCTATTTGAATAATGGCTGAAAACTTCCTTCTCCTGGTGAAGGAAACAGACGTCCACACCCCGAAGCAGAGAGGCCCAAATGAGAGGAGACCCACGCGGACTCCGGAATCTAAGTGACAACAGTTCAAGAAAATCTTAGGAACAGCAAGAGAAAAAACCAGTTGCAGGACAAGGAACCACCCATAAGACTCTCGGCTGATTTTTTCAGTGGAAACTTTGCATTCCAGAAGAAATGATGGGATACGTTCCAAGTGCTTAAAGGGAAACTCGCAATCAAGAACCCTCTCCCCAGCAAGGTTATTGCACAGAACCGAAGGAGATGGAAGGAGGCCAGCAACAGGTAAGGGAGTTCACCCCACTAAGCCGGTTCTGTGAGAAGTGTTAAAGGGACTAGTGAGAAATTAAAAGGTCATAAGTAATTATGAAAGAAAAAAATCTCACTGGTGACAGTAAACACAGTGAAGGTCGTGAATCAACCACCTGCACAGCTCGTCCGAGGGGGACGAGACCAGTGGAGTCCTCGAGACCTGTAACTAAATCGAGGAACACACAACACATAAAATGGGGCGTGATAGAATATAAACACGGTGCTTTTACAACACACTGAACATCGGTAACCGTTAACTCCGTACAGGCTGCTGTATGCATAGGACATTATAGACATGCCACAAGGTAACCACAAGCCAAATGTCTGTAAGAAATACACACGAAATTAAGGAATTCAAGAATAACACTGAAGTCATTAAATCACAAGGAAAAAAAGAACAGAACTACAAAAACCAGAAAAATTTTTTTAAAGGCAGTAAATACATACAATTGCTTTAAATGTACATGGACTAAATGCTTTAAAAGCCTAGGGTGGCTGAATGCATCAAAAACAGGCCCATCTCCGGGCATCTGGGGGGCCCGTTGGTTAAGCGTCCAACTTCGGCTCAGGTCATCATCTTCTGGTTCCTGGGTTCGAGCCCCGCGTCAGACTCTGTGCTGACAGCTCAGAGCCTGTTTCAGATTCTGCGTCTCCCTCTCTCTCTCTCTGCCCCTCCCCTGCTCACACACGGTCTCTAATATAAACATTAAAAAATTAGAAAAAACCCAGACCCCTCTATACACTGCCTACAAGAGACTCAAGTCACGTGAAGACAAGGACCGAAAGCTGGGGGGGAGGGGGGATTTCAAACAAAAGGAACAGAGCCGAGGCAGCGATTCTATGTCACACAAAATAGACTTCTGAAACCAAGACTGTGGAAGAAGGCCTGGAAGACGGTGCAGCAGGAGGACCCTGAGCCCGCCTTGTCCTGCGGATACTACTAGATAACACTCCCATGTGTGTAACGGACAGAATACGATCCAAGACTCACCGGGCAAACTCCACAACTAAAGGTGGACAGGCTGCCTCGGAGGAGGAAGGAAAGGGGAAGAGGCAGTGCGGGAGCGACATGCGCTGTGGCTGTCCACGGTAGGGACGGCCCGTGGCGCCAGGAAGGGTGAGAAACAGGCCATCACACTGAGGAGGCCACGGGGGGGCGGGGTGGGGTGGGGACAAATCACCTTCACTCATGGCTTCAAAAGGGAGAGAGGCCAAATTTCCTAAGTTCTTCCAACCAGTGGGACTTGAAACCTGTCATCTTACAAATCGACAGGCCCAGCTCTGGGAGAGCTGAGGGTGTTAGGGAGCCGAGTGTCCACCCTTCAAAAGACAAGACGACAGGAAGCCGGTGAAGACGGAGCATGGAAGCAACCATTTGAAAACTGCTGGGGGGCAGACGGGAGGTAGACTGACTCAGCTCCGAGCATGGCCTGGAGAGACAGGGGTCTTGGAGAAACCCCTCCAGGAACAAAGGAGCCACGAGGCACTGTCCCCCAGCACAAACACGACTGCGTACAGAGACCAGAGCAGTGCCCGCTAGATACCTCACTCGCTTACACCGAGCCCTGCCCCCCCATACTCGAGACCTCCCTTTTCCGGTCACGAAGGCCTCAATCCCAGCACCACACCCCCCCTTTCCCAGAAGACCAGTGCAAACCCCACCAACACCTCATCTCCAGCACCGTGTTTGGCAGGACCTCAGTTCAGGCGGCAGCAACAGGTGTCATTTCACAAGCAGGCCAGCACGCACCATGTTAGAACACCCCCACCGGTCCAGGCAGCAAACACTGTCCACAGCAGGCAAGGAGAGTCTCTGCAGACCACTGGACTGAAGGACAAAAGCAGCCAGGACTCAACGGGGGACACACACACACCCACCCCTGAAGTGTCAGGGGCTGGTGAACAGGGACACCAGGACCTCTTCTCCACAAAGCTATTACTGTCGATCGCAGAACACACAGCTGACTTCCCCACCACAGAAACAGACAAAAACGAGGAGACAGAAGAGGATCTTCCAAATGAGACAGGACCAAACCACAGCAAGAGACCTAAGTGAAACAGACCTGAGACAACTTAAGTAACGATTATAAACATATTCACTACAGACACCAGTAAGACCCTTAAAGAGATTAAAAAACGATCAGATGATGAACACGATAAATAAAAACTACACTTGACAGCATAAAGTGTATACGATAAAGTTTAGAGGAATCAGGGGACTGAGTTAATGACCTGAGGACGAAGTAATGGAAATTAAGCTGAGCAAACGAGAGGGAAAAAAAAAAATCTGCAAATTGGGAATAATCTTAGGGACCCCAGTGACTCCATGCTGCATGGTAGCATTCGCATTATAGGGATCCCAGAAGAAAAGGGCGTAGAAAATTTATCTGAAGAAATAGCTGAAAACTTCCATAATCTGGAGAAGGAAACCCATCCAGAGCCAGGAGGCAGAGAGAGTCCCCTAAAATCAACCCAGGGAATTGGACACCAAGATGCACAGTAATTAAGATGGCAAAAAGTGGTGATAAAGAAAAAGTTTTAAAGCAGTAAGAAAAAAAAAAAAAGGCATTTACACACAGGGAAAACCCCACGAGGCAATCAGTTTTCAGCAAAACTTGACAGAGCCAGAGAGTAGGATATATTCAAAGTGCTGAAAGGGAAAAATCTGCAGCCAAGAACTCGCTCCAGCAAGGGCGTCATTCAGAATAGAAGATAAAGAGCTTCTGAAGCAAGAACTACAGGAGTTCATGACCACTAAATCCACTCCTACAGGAATTATTAAAGGGGACTCTGAGTGGAAAGACCATAAACTAAGAATATAAGAAGTAAAAAACAGCAGTAAAAGTATTTCTGTAAAAATAAAAGGATTCATAAAATAGAATACCATATATTTAAAATAGAGGGGGCGCAGAATGGTAAAGGATGGGTTCAAACTTAAGTGACCATCAAATTAATATAGACCTGCTATGTGTGGAAGGTGTTATATACAAAAGGAGAACCGTGAATCAAAACACACTGGTATGGAAAAGAAAGGAGAAAGGAAAGTCTATCACTAAGAAAACCAACCAACCATGAAAGAGAAGGATCAGAGAAAAACTACAAAAACCGCGAAACAAGTACCAAAGTGATAAATACGAATCAATGATTACTTTGAATGTAAACGAACTAAATGCTCCAATCAAGAGACATCGGATGACAGAGTGGATAAACAAACCAGACCCATCTATGTGCTGCCTACAAGGAACTCAATTCAGACTTAAAGATGCCTGCAGATGGAAAGTGAAGGAATGGAGAATATGTATCATGCAAATAGGGGTCAGAAGAAAGCAATACTTATATTGGACTAAATAGATTTTAAAACAGACTGTAACATGAGAAAAAGGACATTATAGAACCACAAAGGTGACAATCCGACAAAATATAAATATTGTAAATATTTATGCACCCAGCACAGGAGCACTTAAGTACCTAAAACAGTTCAAAGGAAATAATTAATACAATAACAGAAGGGGACTGTAACGCCCCACTTGCATCAATGGATGGATCACCCAAATAGGAAAGCAGCAAAGAACCAGTGGCTTTGGAAGACACACCAAACCAGGTGGTTGTAACAGATATATCCAGAACATCACATCCTAAAAGAATAGAATATGCATTCTTTTCTCCAAGTGCACAAGGAACATTCTCCAGAATGGATCACATATTAGGTCATAAAACAGTTCTCAATAAATTCAAAACGATCTAAGTCACACCATGCATCTTTACTGACACTAGGAAGATAGAAACTGACTACTAGAAGCACAAGTACGTGGAGGTTAAATAACCTGCTATTAAAGGGTGATTGGGTCAACCATGAAATCAAAGAAAAATAAATTTACATGCAAACAAATGAAAATGAAAACACAATGGTCCAATGATCTTTGGGAATCTTTGGGAGACCAAGGGCGGCAGTTCTTAAAGTTTTTAGCAATACAGGCCTACCTCAAGAAGAAAAATCTCTCTAATCTTATACTTAAAGGAACTGGAAAAAGAAAAAAAAGCCCAAATCCAGTAAAGAACAGATCAGTGAAACCAGAAACTGGTTCTTTGAAACATTCAACAGAATTGTTAAACCTTAGCCAGAGAGAGAACACATCAAAATTGGAAAAATCACTAAAGAGGAGAAATAATACCACAAAAACACAAATTGTAACAGAATATTATGAATAATTACAAGAAATGAATAAATTCCTAGAAATATAATCTACTGAAACAGGAAGAAACAAAATTCAAACAAACTGATGAATCAGTAATTTGAAAACTCCCAACAAAGTACAGGACCAGACCTCTTCACAGAATTCTCCCAAACATTTGAAGAGTTAATACCTATTCTTCTCAAACTACTCCAAAAATTAGAAAAGAAAAGCAACCAAATACATCCTATGAGGCTATAGCACCCTGCTACTAAAACCAGGTAAGAATCACAAAGAACTATAAATAAGTATCTCTGAGGAACATAGATCCAAAAATCCTCAACAAAATACTAGCAAAATGAATCCAACAATACATTTAAAAAAATCATTCACTTTGATCAAGTGGGATTTATTTTTGGGATCCAAGTGTGGTTGAATATTTGCAAAAACAATAAACAGGATACATCTTATCAATATGAGAAAACACAATCATTTCAACAGATGCAGAAGAAGAATTGGACAAAGTACAACATCCATTCTGATGAGAACCCTCAACAAAGTAGTTTTAGAGGGAACATACCTCAACATAATAAACACCTATGAGAAACCCACAATTAACATCATACTCAAAGGAGAAAGATGGAGAACTTTTCCCCTAAGGTCAGTGACAGGATAACAATGTCCAATATCGCCACTTGTATTCAATGTGGTACCGGAAGTCCTGGCCACAGAAGTTAGACAAGAAATAAAAGGCATCCAAGTAAGTGAATAAAAATTCCACTATTTGTAAATGACATGATACTATACAGAGAAAACCTTAAAGATCACCAAGAAACTACTACAACTCATGAAGTCACAGGACACGAAGTCGACGTACAGAAATCGGTTGCATTCCCATATGCTAAGAGTGAAGCAGCAGAAAGTGAAATTTACTGCTGCACCAAAACCAATAAAATATCTAGGAATAAACTTAACCAAAGTGGCGAAAGACCTGTATCCCAAAAACTATGAGCGTGGATGAAGAAGATGGAGAAGGACACAAAGAAATGGAAAGACATTCCATGCTCATGGGTTGGCGGAATACTGTTAAGATGTCTACATTACCCAAACCAATCTATGCATTTAACGCAACCCCTACCAAAATACCAACAGCATTCTTCACAGAACTAAAACGATCCCAAAGTTACGGAACCACAGAAGATCTCAACCAAAGCAATCCTGGAGAAAAAAAAAAAAAACACTTGACACATAAGTACGGATTTCAAGTTATATTACAAAGTGATAATTAAAACAGGAGGATACTGACACAAAGACAGACACACAGGTCAGTGGAAGAGAGTCTGGAAATAAACCTACAATTATATGCTCAATTGATCTTTGACAAAAACGGCATTAGGAACTTGTTACATACAAAAGAAGGAAACTGGGCCATAACCTCGAAATGGATTAAAGACCTAAATGTGAGACCTGAAACCATAAAAATGTTTAAGCAGAGGACAGACAGTGATCTCTCTGACGTCAGCTGTAGCAATGAGTTTTCTAGATATGTCCCCTGAGGCAAGAGAAACAAAATGAACTATTGGGACTACATCCAAAAGAAAACAAGCAACAAAACTAAAAGGTAACCATTGAATGGAAGAAGATATTTGCAAATGACATATTCAAAACATATGAAAAACTGGTACAACACCCCTAAACTCATATAATCCAATTTAAAAATGGACGGAAGACATGAACATTTTCCAAAAAAGCAGACACGTGAGAAGCCACTTCTAATTAGGGGGGAAATGCAAATGGAAACCACAATGAGAGGTCACCTCCCGCTTGTCAGGATGGCTAAAATCAAAACCACAAATACCTGGTGTTGGTGAAGATGTGGAGAGAAAAGGACCCTCTTAGGCACTGTTGGTGGAAATGTGAACTGGCATGGCCACAGTGGAGAGCAGCATGGAGGCTCCTCAAAAAAAAAAAAAAAAGCCACAGAGAAGGAAGAGATGACATAAGAGACTCTGAAAGACTAAGAACGAACTGAGGGGAGAGGGGCGTGGGGGAGGGGGAAGAGTGGGTGATGGGCACGGAGGAGGGCACTTGTTGCCTTGAACACTGGGTGTTGTTTGGAAACCAATTTGACAATAAATTATTTAAAAAATAAAAAAAGTATGAAAAAAATTAAAAATGGAACTACCCTACGATCCAGTAATCCTATTAGTGAGGATTTACCCAAAAAAGACAGCAGACGCTAATATAAGCGAATGCACACACGTACCCTTATGTTTTTTGCAGCTTTATTTACAAGAGCCAAATTATGGAAGCAGCCCAAGTGTCCACCAATAGATGAACGCGTGTGGATAACAACGGAATATCATTCAGCCACAAGACTGAAATCTTGCCACTTGCAACAAGCTGGAGAGTAGGATGCTAAGTGAAATAAATCATTCAGAAAAAGACAAATACCAGACGACTTCACTCCTAGGTAGAATTTAAGACACAAATGAGCAAAGGAAACAGAAAAACCAAGAAACCATGAAGAATGGCCGGTTACAAGAGGAAGTGCACTAAGTATACTTGGCATGATGAAAAAATACTTAAAAATTAAAACTGCTGACAGATATACACACAGGCAATCTCAACAAAATATTACTAAAGCAGAGGCCTCCTAGTTCCCGCAGTGCCGTGACCACTGTGCAAAGCGGCAGGTGGAAAGCGCACCATCCCACCTGGGAACAGGTCCTCAGAACTGTGACCCGCACCTGATGACTCACCTGGAGTGAAACCCCCAGCATCTGACTGCGTGGCAGTCAGCTACCCGCGGGGTCGGCTCAAGTGGGAAGACCGGCCCCTTGCCAGACAGGATGGATTCGAAGGAGTTGGAGGGGGAGAAACCGTCTACACCGGAGAACACCACGGCAAGGGGAAGGCGCCGACTAACAAGGTGCCTGCGACCAGACATCCAGGAGCAGGTGTTTGAATGACAAGCCAGGAGCAACACCCCCCAGGTTAAACCGAATTCTTGAAAGCTAGTGGGGAGACGTGGTTCTGCCAGCGGGGAGTGTGGAGGTTTCAGAATGAGAATTTGAAGAGCAGCATCTAAAGATAAATTGGGCCCTAGTGTGAGAGGAGCCTGAGCCAGCAGCGGGGGCGGGAGTGGGCAAGGAGAGCAAGGGGAGGCAGAAAAGCAAGTGTCTCCACTTGATCCCCGTCCAGTTAAGAACAGCTACACGGGTGACTTGAGACAGAATCCTACATCATACTGGAGATGTTAAGTCAGGTGACACAAATGTGTCATGTTGATTAGCTAGATGACCTCAGGTTTGCAGAGTGTTTAATGAGGGTACTGCGTGGAGTTGGAGACAGCCGGTGACTGAGCGCACGCAGACGAAGTGCACATGAAATATTAACAAAGCGGAATCTAGGTTACGGCGAGGTGCTTGTTCATCGCACTTTATGCAGGATGCTTGAACATTTACACGTATTTAAAATGAGAAACGGAAGGCAGTTTCAGAACAAACATTCTTTGGCTTGGTTTCTTACCCCAAACATTAGCTGTAGCAAAAAGTGTTCCCTTCAGGGGCCATTCTCCTCCTCCCTGCCTTACAGGACCCAGTTTGACTCAAATGTGCCAGGGCCTCAGGGAGTACATCACAGTTGTCCTAACACCCACGACAATACCATTCCCCTTCCCGGACCCCGTTCCCCCATCCTCCAGCACAGCGAGGGGACCACGTGGCCCCATCCATACCACAGACACAGGAAGGAAAGTTTGCCGAGAGTTTCTGGTGCTATTTTATCCCCCATGAAAAGGGGCAAAGGTGAAAAGATAGCTGTCTTCTCTCTGGACAAGATCGTGCGAGCAGCCATCTTAGGACCATGAGGAAGGTCCTAGAGAATTTGGGGATGCTCACCCAGGGGCCGGTGAGTGGCCAGAACCACCCTGCATCCATCTCCAGACTTTGTAAATATGGACTTTCAGAGGGAACACCACTAGTTAACTTGTCACTTGAGCTAAACACCCCCTAAATAATAATCTTCTCACCTTCCTAAGGCTGCGGGGAAAATGAATTAGGTTTGGGACTTCCTCAATGCGGTACCTAATACACAGCTGAGAACACAAACCCGAATCACCACGGTTCACTCACCTTGACCGTCTACAGGAAGGAATAAACCAGAGGGCCAGCGGATTCTTTCACACCCCGAATGGTCTGTCAGGAAGTTGATCTGCAGCTCCCCTTCCCAGAGAACCTCAAAGCCATGGGGGAGCCACCTCCTTCGTCCCTTTAGCAGTGGTGGCCAGCATTGGTCTGTACTGGGCTAGTCTACATCTTCAGGAGTTTTGAGAGCCCTTAACCAAACGTCGGCTCGGGAGGCAGCGAGGTTCCGGTCCAGGCCCTGTTCTGAGATGCCTCCCTCACTCACGTGTGCACAGCTCACATGGATCGTGGGAGAAGTGAGGGGGTCTAGGTCTCAGGTCACTGGAAGTCAGGTCCTCATTCCCAATACTCATTCCAGTGAATGAGCTCGGGTTTGAGGGCTGTTTTCTCTGACATACAAATGCTACATCCTGAGTCCACAGTGCAGCGTGGGCGTCTGTCACCCCGGGTCTGCCCACAGCGGTCACCCACTTGCTGGCTGCCCCGGGTGAGGCAGATTCTCAGGGACCGCTCCAGCCCTCCCAGCGCCTGCTCAGACTCGGGGCTGGTTTCAGAACAAAGACCACGCTGGTAAAGTGCCTGTCAGAGCTGCCGGGATCTCAAACGTGCACAGGGTCAGGATGACGTTAAGTGTGGTAGAAACTCGCCCGACTCCTCAGCACCGAGGCCGAAGGTATTTAACGGCTGCTCCAAAGTGGTGTTAAAATCCCGTCTCCACACTCACCAGGAAAGGCTCCGTGGTTGTGGCAACAGCTAGCAGGTGCCTGTGACCAACAGGGAAGCAGTCAGCTCGTGTCCCTGATGAATGCTCATTTGGGGTCAAGATAAATTTTAAGGATCACCTGTCAGGCTTTCTTTTCTGGATTTCCTGATAAGATTTAAGAAATCTACACATGAATGAGTCCACAAGGAAATTTTTAATGTTTGGGGAGCAGAATCTGTAGTTATGTTTTATAGAGAACAAAAGCAATCAAGTCCGAACACACACATACAATAACGGGACCTTCAGAAGCCTCAGAAGATGATTATTGGATCAACTTGCCTTTGTTGTGGATGGTACAAGATGCTTTAGAAGGAAGTGAGCTTGGGCTGGTGGGAATGCAAACCGGTGCGGCCACTCTGGAAAACAGTATGGAGGTTTCTCAAATTAAAAACAGAACTACCTTTTAACCCAGCAATTGCACTACTAGGTATTTATCCAAGGATACAAGATTGCTGATTCAAAGGGACACATGCACCCCAATGTTTATAGCAGTGCTATCGACAATAGCCAAAGTATGGAAAGAGCCCAAATGTCCGTGGATGGATGGATAAAGATGTGGTATGTATATACAATGGAATATTACTCGGCAATCAAGAAGAACGAAAGTTTGCTATTTGCCACAACGTGGATGGAACTAAAGTGAATTATCCTAAGAAAAAGAAGTCAGAAGACAATATAGGACTTGACTCATGTGGAATTTTAGATACAAAACAGATGAACAGACAGGAACAGAAGCAAAGTATAAAACAGGGCAAGGAACAAAACAGGAGAGACTCAAATATAGCAAAAAGATGAAGAGTTGCTAGAGGGATGGGCTAGATGGGTGAGAAGCATTAAGGAAGACACTTGTTGGGATGAGCACAGGGTTTATATGTGGGGATGAATCACTGAATTCTACTCCTGAAATCATTGCACTATATAACTTGGATGTAAATAAAAACGGAGAGACCTCGGTGTGAATCCCTGAACATCACACCTTACTACTGTAATCAGTAATTCCATTTCCTCATCCTTCCTGCTATGGACACATGACTCCTTGGAATACTTTCTCCAGACCCCTTGCAGCTAGATATGCAGACAAAGTCAGTCCTTAGGTTTTAGTCCACGGGATGTGAACCAGTTGTAGGTCTTGTCCTGAACTGGGTCACTTTCATCTATGGAAGTGAGGACAATGCACTAGGGACATGAAGCTACCGGATAGAAGAACTGGGTCCCTGGGGGATGACATCACGGCGCCTCTGCCACACCTAACCATGCAAGACCCCCTACTTGTCCCTGGTTGTTAGGAGATTGAAATTCTACTGTCCTACCTCCTTTACATCACCGTATGCTTGGTTCTCATGGATGTGGTAGTGGAGCCTGAGCCCTGAATACTGGACTCGGTCACCAGACCAAGGCCTTGCATGGATGCGACCACTCGGTCCTGAATCTAGTGCTCTAAGGGGTTCTTATTACTGCTACTGTGCCGATGAGAAAAATAAAACCTAGTTCATGTGAGAAGTGCAGGACCACAGAGCTGGAGTCACTGGTCTTGAACGCACGTCTTCCAGACACGAGTACCATGATCTTTTCTGATCTTGGAGAGGATTCTTGGTGTATTGATAGAAATTTTTATAGCACACTTGAGAGGTGTGGAGGTGATAGAGAATCAAATAGTAGAACCCCCGCGACTAATTTGAGTACACAGACTCTCGCAGAAGACTGAAGAAATGGAACCAGAAGCTTCACCAGCAGCCTTCTGGGATGACACCAATAGACCAGAAATACAGAATGTGTGGATGCGACTTCCCCCCCCCCCCCAACACTCAAACAACTTCCTGTCCACAGAGCACCGGGCTCCACCTGCGGGGGTTGAGCAGTCATGTCTCCGTAGGCTAGACACCCACATCTGTCTGCACTGCTGTCCTCACCTGTAGAGGGAAACGTTGTCATTCAGAGCCAATCTGTACATCGTGCTCGGGATTCCAACACTGGGCTGCTCTTCGTGCTTGACCAGGACACCAAGCCTCACCCATTCCTGACATTTTAATATGTTTCTAATTTTGAGCATTTTGCAAAAACAGTCTGGTTAGAAACTCTTCAGAATTCGGAAGATTTCGGCATCTCTGTTCCATGGCAAGTCTGAGGCACAAATACCGATTCTTGAGAAGGAGGGCTCTAAGCTTAAGCCTATACGGTGAAAAAATCAGCCAATATTGCACCTGAGAACTTCGTGTTGTTTTTAACTTGTTAAATTCTTCTGTGTACACAAAGTACACATAGATAATGAACGCTATAGAACACATATCCCAATACTACCCCGACAACAATTCACGGATTTACTAGCTTAACCCATGATGCTGAATTGGGTTCAAAGTACGGATTTGAAGCCTTTTTGTTAGTATTAAGGTCAGGACAGCACTGATTATTTAAACCACGAGAAAGGAAAACCCGTATCTTCCTTACTTTCCCTTTGACTGGGAGTGGAGACATTGAAGACCTAGCAGAAGCAGCAGCCTGTGATCAGAATTCTTCTGAAACACACTGTTGAGAGGCAGCCTTGCTACTGAAAGGACACTGTTAATGGTAGAGTCCAACCTCCCGCAGCCAGTGGGTCCACACTCCTCCTGCCTTCAGAAGTGGGGCTGCTCAGATGCACACCCTGCCCCTGGCACTAGTGAGGTACCAGACGCTCCACCTGAGTCAGGGACAATTGTGGGGGAGTCCCAGGAGGCTCCTGCAACGGGACTTTGACCTCAACCCCACCTCACAGTGACTGTCACAGCTCAGGAAAGGATCAGAGATGACAGCTCAGCCCACGGCAAGTTCCAGCACGAGGGTCCACCCTTTCCAGCGAGAGAAAAAACCTCAAGCCTGAGATCAGAGCCCCTTTCGTCGGCTCTCCTCCTCCATGCCAGCTCTGGTGTTTATGTCCACACAGACTGGGCACCGATTCATCCCCCTGGGACACAAACACCAGCCAGATTGCATCATGAATCCACAGTTTCTTTCAGAGACACAGGACACAAAGGTCACAACACCCACTATCTGCGGTAAGGTCTATTAGCTCCTGCAGGACACACTCCCAGTCCCTGAGAACGCAGGCGCATGGTGACAAGTGGAAGGCAGGATCCCACAGCCAAGGCGGGATCCACGGTGCATCCCACACCCTGCCTCCTGGGAACTCAGAACCTAAGCAGAGGGCAGACATGACCTCACGAGGGTCAAAGAACAGCGTTGGGGACACAGCCATGACATGGTGCTGAAACCAGCTTGGAAATGGAAGATTCTGGAGACAGCATGCTGCCTCGGTTTTCTTAACGTTTACATATTTTTCCCAAAAGTGAGCTTTCATCTTCATGAGAGCCCTAGGCCTAAGTCGGCCTCATTGTGAGCCCATCTGCCACACCAGCGAGACCGCCGGCCACCCGACGGAGGGGACTGAACCCCATGGCACCTTTGGTGTCTAAACATCCCTACAGGAAAGGAGAAACCATGGTCCTCACAGGCCGACACCGCATGCCTTCGCTCAAGCTGTCATGGCATAAAACTATGCTTCTAGAATTCCAATTTCTATTCCCAGCCTCCATTCTGTCTCAGTAACTTCGGGTGGCCTTGGGCAAGTTACTTCCCCAAGCCTGTTTCCTCTCTGGGATTTGGGGATGGTAGCACGCACATCGTGGGGTTAACTGGATTACAGAAACCCATGTATCTCAACTCTGCCAGACTGCACAACGTGGTTACTGTCAGTCGTTGCGATTCTGGGGTCTGCCCTGCTTCCTCAGACCTGTGGGAGTTTCAGGAAGTAGGTGTAGAACCTTGGCTGAGTGACTGTCACCCGGCTGGAGGCTATGCCAAGACAGCACTCGTGGGGCTCCATCCCAGGGATGTCAGGGCAGGTGGATTGTTTTGTGCTAATACCACGGCCACCTGCAGCTACTAAGATTAGATACATTTATACTCGATTCCTGGTGTCTGGAGCCACACTGGCTGCCATATTGGAGAGCGTGGACAGAGACCATTTCCTTGGTCACAGAAGGTGGTCTTTACAGCCCTGGTCTATGTTGAGATCTCATTCTCTTCTGAAAAGGCCAGGCCTGCCCAGTAACTGTTTCTAATACGGGGTTCACAGGAATTCACACTACTGCCCACCTACCAGCGTGGCTGTGGGGAACTCCACTGTGATATTCGAAGATCAGAGACCAATTAGGAGAAAATTGCCTTTGATAAAACTCAAACTTTTTCCTCAATGCCTTTTTTATTAAAAATTGTTTTAATCCTAGTTAACAGTGCAGTATTTCATTAGAATTCAGTGATTCATCCCTTACCTACAACACCAGGAGCTCATCACAACAGGCACCCTCAGTCCCCAGCCTCCATTTAGCCATCCCCCATCTCCCTCCATCAACCCTGTTTGTTCTCCATCTTTGTCCCTTGTGGTTTGTTTCCCCACTCTTCCCCTTCCAACATTTTGTTTCCTAAATTCCACATGAGTGAAGTCATATGGTTTGTCTTTCTCTGATGGACTTCTATTGCTTAGAATACATTCTAGCCCCATCCATCCACAGCCTTGCCATTGGCAAGATTTCCATTTGTTTTTTTGATGGCTGAGTAAATGATTTTTGAAAGCAGCCAGGGTCTTTTATATAAAGTACAATTCAACGCATCTATCATGTTGATAGAGTTGCTATATTCTAGGACTAGAAGCTGTATCAGAACAGTTAAAATGAAGATTAAAATATTTTAACAGGTCAAGAAAAAAAAAGCGACTACATAACAAACTTAGTAACTATTCTATTTTTCTTAGACGTCATTGCTTCAGGTACACTAGCTCACTAGCTTTACTGCTACTTTTAGAAGGTCTTAAGTGTTTACTCGTGTGGATTCGATAGCAGAGGGAGAAGGAAAGAAAAGAGGTACAACAGGTATAATACTCTCAAAGTTTGCAAAGACCTTCATTTTTAGAAGTGTATCCTTTCTATTTACCAAAAAAAAAAAAAAAAAAAAAAAAAAAAAGTCCACCCCTCCAGAAAATCTCTGCTTGCTCTGTGTCAGCAGGCACCAACGGGATTTTCTAAATGGGCTCCATGACTTTCTGCCCTTGACCTCTGATAGCCTGCAGAAGGGCAGCTCCAGTGACCTGCCTGGGTTCCCACGGTCTCCTGGGATTCCCTCACATTCCACACCAGGCTGTGGAATTAGCTCCCTGGTAAATATGCCCTCCTCACCTGTCACCCTGTTAACACTCCTAATCATGCACTGCCATCAGGCTGGTTGACCATTCCACTTCCTCCAGCCACACAGGGGCTTGGAGAGCCACACCTCACTCACCTATTACCAGTCATTTCTACCCCGGGGTCCTATACCTGCAATGGCTTCTATCCAGGGAAAGATACACTCATCTTCCTTCTCAGATCTGCAAACCTGATACTTGGGGGTTTGTGTCCTCACCGTGGAAACGATCGAGTGTCCTTCCTCAGGGACCCACCAGCTCTGGATTCTCCTTCCCTTCACCTAGGAACGTTCTACTGCATCTTCTGTGCAAGACTTCGGTCATCCTGAGAGCTGGACTTGAGATCCACAAGTCGGCAGACTATTCCTTTCCAGTGGCATGCTACCCATTTCACGGTGTAAATACTCCCCAAATGGCAGATTTCAAGCTACCAAAGGCCTTCCTGGCTTGCAGATTTCCTGAAGATGTAAACCTGTGTCTCAGAAGACATGCAGGCAGCATGAGCACACCACGACCAGCTTTCCACTTTCTCCTGACTCCTCCCCTCCTGAGTGACCGAGTGATGAAAGGCCCTGAGGAGCAGGGAGATGGCAGCAGAGCAGGTGGAGCCTATGGTCTCCTCCTTTCACAATCACAACTGGTTGTCTATTAAATCCTTGATACCCCCAGAAACTGACCTGTAGGATTGACAGAACTCTGCAAGTAGAGAAGAGAGGCCACATCGAAAAAGACAGGAAGCATATAGAGTGGTTTAGAGGAGAAAGGGCTGTGGGCTTTTGTGGAGGGGAGGGAGCCATGATCACAGACAAGGGGAAGAGAGAGAGAGCAGCACACCAGGGAATGCATGAGGAGAACATTTCTCTGAAGGAGATAAAGTTTCTCCAACAGAAACTAAAGGAGTTCAGAACCACTAAACCAGCCATGCAAGAAATATTAAAGGGGATTCTTTGATTCTTTGGTATCTTTGAATGGAGATACCAAAAATGACAGTTTAAAAGAGACACAAAAGCAGTAAAAATGAATATTTCTGTAAAATCAGTCTAGAAACTCAAAAAAGGATATAAAATATAACATATACCTAAAAAGTAAGGAGAAAAGAATGGGTTCAAACTTCAATGACCGTCACCCTAATATAGACTGCTATTTATAGAAGAGGCAATATACAAACCCAATGGCAACTTGTATCAAAAAACCACTAACAGAATAAAGAGAAATCCAAAAACAGCACTAAAGAGTATCAGCAAATCAAAGACCAGAAAAAATCTCCAGAAACCACCATCGAATAAAATGGAAATAAAGTAATTACTTTGAATGTAAGTGGACTAAACGCTCAAATCCAAAGACACAGGATGACAGAATGGATAAAAAACAAAAAACAAAAAAACAAGACTCCTCTATATGCTGCCCACAAGAGACTCATTCTAGACCTACTGATACCTGATGATTGAAGGTGGGGAATGGAGAAATATTTTCTGATATAAGCATTGTTACCCTGGCTTTCTTTTGACATCCTTTTGCATAATAGTCTATAAAAAAGACTTCTGTCAGAAACAAAGCTCATAACATGAAGGCATATACTAAAGCAGATAATCAAGAAGATAGAATTGCAAATATCTATGCACCTAACTAGTAAGCAACCAAATATATAAGACAATTGATATAAGGAACTTATTGTATTGATAATACAATATTAACAGACTAACACTCAACTTACATCAATGGAAAGATCTAAATGGAAAATAAACAATGGATTTTAGTGACACACTGGACCAGATGGATTTAACAGATGTATTCAGAATATCTCATTGCTAAAGCAGAAGAACATACGTTCTTTTCAAGAATACATGGGACATTTTCCAGAATAAATCACATATTAGGTCATAAAACAGGCCTCAACAAATACAGAAGACTAAAGCCCTACAATGCAACTTTTCTGACCATAAGGCTATGAAATTAGAAGTTAATCACAAGAAAAAATCTGAAAAGATTACGAATGCATAGAGTTTAAACAACATGCTACTGAACAATGAATGGGTCAAGCAGGAAATCCGAGAAAAAATTGTTTTAGAAACATGGAAAAATTAAAACAAAAATCTTTGGGATGCAGCACAAGTGGTCCTAAGAGAGAAGTATATAGTAATACAGGCTTACTACAAGAAAAACAAAAGAACAAAATGCAAAAGAAAACCAAACAACCTAACACTTAGAGGAGCTAGAAGAATGAAACTGAAAGCCAGCAAAAGGAAGGAAATAATAAAGATTAAGACAAAAGTAAATATTACAGAAACAAAAAATAGAACATACTAATGAAACCAGGCACTGGTTCTTTCAAAAGATCAACAAAAATTGATGAACACATAGCTAGACTCATCAAAAAATCAGGGGTCTAAAATGAGAAATGACAGGAGAAACATCACCACAGAAAGGACTATAATGTCGTGATAAATTATACACCAACAAATTGGACAGCCTGGAAGAAATGGGTAAATTCCTTGAAACAATCTACGAAAATTCAATTGGGAATAGAAAATTTGAACGCTACACTTACCAGCAATGAAATTGAACCAGCAATCAACAAAAGAACTCACAACAAACGGAAGTCCAGGACCAGATGGCTTCACAGGAGATTTCTATCAAACATTTCAAGAAGGGTTAGTACCCATTCTTCTCATACTATTCAAAAAAAAGAAAAAAAAAACTTGCAAGTTTATTCTATGAGTCACCATTATCCAGATACCAAAACCAGATAAAGGCACCACTAATGAGAGCTACAGGCCAATATCCCTGATGACTAAATGCAAAAATTCTCGAAATACTAGCAACCTGAATTCAACAATATGTTTAAAAAAAAAAAATCATTCACTGCGATCCAGTGGGATTTATTCCCAGGATGCAAGGGCAGTTGGATATTTGCAAAACTGCATGATACATCACATCAATAAGGAGAAAAAAACCCAATCATTTCAATAGATGCAAGAAAAAGCACTTAATGAAGTACAACACCAACTCATGATAAAAACCCTCAATGAAGTAGGTTTATAGGGGACATACCTCAACAAGATAAAGGCCTTATATGAAAACACCACAGCCAGTATGGTCTTCAACGGGGGAAAACCGGAGCCTTTCCTTTACAGTCAGGAACACAAGAGGGATGCCCACTCTTACCACTTTTATTCGACATAGTAGGGGAAGTCATAGCCACAGCAATCAGGCAACACAAAGACAGAAGTCATTGAAGCCAACAAGGAAGAAGTGAGACTTGTGCTATTTGCAGAGGACATGACACTCTACGTAGCAAACCCTACACACCCAATCGAAAAGCTGCCAGAATTGATTTAGTGAAGGCAGACTATACAAAAATCAAGGTACTAAAACTTGCAGTTCTATAAACCAAAAATAAAGCAACTCAAAGTTAAGGAAACAATCCCATTTACAATTGCTCCAGAAACAATATCTAGAGATAAACCCAAAGAGGTGAAAGACCTGTACTCTGAAAACTATATGACACTGACAAAAGAAATTGGAGATGACACGAAGAAGTGGAAAAATATTTCATGCTCATATATTGGAAAAATATTGTTAAAATGTCCATACTCCCCAAAGCTATCTGTG
The DNA here is from genome assembly GCA_004024585.1 of Paradoxurus hermaphroditus. Taxonomy (NCBI): domain Eukaryota; kingdom Metazoa; phylum Chordata; class Mammalia; order Carnivora; family Viverridae; genus Paradoxurus; species Paradoxurus hermaphroditus. Next base: position 109,076 of record PITB01003039.1, read on the forward strand.
GATTTAAGGCCATTTTTTATCAAAATACCAACATTTCCTTCCAGAGCTAGAACAATCCTAAAATTTGTATGGAACCATGAAGGACCCTTAATAGCCAAAACGATCTTGAAAAAGAAAAATAAGTCTGGAGGCATCACACTTTTCAACTTCAAGTTACATTACTGTAAGCTGTAGTCACCAAAACACCATGGCACTGGCACAGAAAGACATCAACAGGATAGAAAATCCAGAAATAAACTCACAACCGTATACTCAATTAACCTTCAACAATGAAAGAATGTCCAAAGAGAAAAAGAAGGTATCTCAAATAAATGGTGCTGGCAAAACTTAACACTGAAAAAGAATGAAACTGGACCACTTTTGTTTCTTGTACACACGTGAAAAAAAAAATCAAGACGGATTAAAGACCTAAACGTGAGACAGGAAACCACCAAAATCCTAGAACACAGGCAGCAACCTCTTCTGCACTGGCCATAGTAACTGCTTTCTAGATGGATCTCCTGACATAAGGAGACAAAATCAAAAATAAGCTGTTAGGACTACATCAAAATAGAAACTTCTACACAAACAATCCACAAAACTGAAAGGTAACCTAAATAACGGGAGAAGATATTTGCAAAAGACGTATCTAATAAAGACTATCCAGATATATAAAAATTATGAAACGTTGAAAAACGAATAATCTAGTAATGCGAAGACATGAATAGACACTTCGCTAATTACTTACAGATGGCCAACAGACTTAAGATTCCCAACATCACTCATCATTGGGGAAATGAAAACGAGTCTACAGTGAGATACCACCTTCTAACTGTCAGAATGGCTAAAACCAAAAGCACAAGCAGCAACAGGTATTGGAGGGGATATGGAGGTTCCTCAAAAACTACCCTATGATCAAGAATGGCACTACTGGGTATTTACTGAAAGAATACGAAAACACTGATTAAAGAAACACATGCACCTGTATGTTTACAGTGGAATATGAGAGCCAAATTATGGAAACAGCCCAAGGGTCCATCAATGGAGAAATGAATAAAAAAGATGATGTATATACAGGGTACACAACACAGTATTACTCGGCCATAGAAATGAATGAAACCCCACCATTTGCAATGACATGGATGGAGTTAGAGAGTACAATGACAAATAAGATCAGAAAAATACTACAGGATTTCATTCATGTGGAATTTGACAAAATAAATGAGAAAAAAAACCCAGGGAAAAACCAAGAAACACTCTTAATTATACAGAGCTGATGGTCACCAAAGGAGAGGTGAGTCGGAGGATAGGGGAAATACCAGATGGGGATTAAGGTATCCACTTGTCATGACATGTACTAGGTGATGTACACAAGTGTCGAATTCATATATTGCACACCTGAGACTAGTATTACACCATATGTTAACTGAAATTTAAAAACAAGAGGTTGATATAAAAAATAAAAAGACCATGGTTGGGGTGGGGGCCAAGTACTACAGAAGAGTCTCAACATATCAAAATGCCATTTCACAATAACATGTTAATTACAGGTCAACTTTTGAGGCCGGGAATTCCCAAGATTGGGACACTGGCCATGCCACTTGAGGACGTAACACAGGTCACCTCCCTCCCAAATAGGAACCCCATACTGACAGCAGATTCTCCACTCAGAGGTTGAATGGGCAGGGGGGAGATGCAGTACACATGGAATGTGCTGGAATCCACAAGATAGATTCTACAGAACACACATCGCCATTCTCAGACGTCCCCTTCCAGAGACAGGAAAAATTCCTCTACGTTTGGAGGGAAACCACTTAGAGCCATAGAGTGGTTATTGGTCCTGCTCAGAGGTTGAGACGCCGGCTCTGCCCACTCAACGACCACAAAGCTCCCCATGTGGCTTTCCGTCCTGTCCTGTTTGGAGAGTTTCGGGACCCTTTGTCCTCTCTTCTTCCTGTTTTATTCCTTCGTATTTTTTTTTTTTTTAAGTAAAATAAAGAGTCCCACTGATTATATATTGACTAGAATTACAAACTTTAAAAATAGGAAGGAATGACTTTTTGCCAAAAATTAGGACCCGTTCAATGTAGATTTGAACACTGGACAACCATTTACCTGTTTTTCAGGTTATCAGAAAGTCATTGTTCAAACACTATATTAGACCTTGACACAGTTAAACTTACACGCGAATTTCATGGAGGAGGAAGACACTGCTTAGGTCAGGCTCAGCACCAGGAATGCCTCCAGTAACCTTCACCTTGGAAAGCCAGAAGGCAGCACAGAGCTTTAAAGTCACAATAACTCAGCAAACCAGCCAACTTTCATACAAATACATGATTTGTATTGAAAAAATTGAAATTTTTTTCAAGTTAGTACATGCTGGTTCCCTTTAGGTCACGTATTCCCAGATACCAATCTCACTGTAATGGGTGATCTTTGGCTCAGAGCCCCAGAAATTGCCCCCAGGAACCTTCACGTTGGAAAGCCAGAAAGACAGGAGGCACCACAGAGAAAGTCACGATAACTCAGCAAACCAGCTAACTTTCATACAAATACACGATGTGAAAATCATAAGGGATCAAGAAAATATACCTAGACAGATGCACAACGTTCACAGAAGTGGTAAGCACAGATATAAGGTTTTCTGCACATCAAAGTGAGCAGCTCTAAGTGAGGATGCTGTGAATTCAGAGGGAGGTGCTGGAGACAGCTCCCTGAACACGTGTCCTTGATGGCAAGTGAGGAGACACAGCTGCTCAGGGTAACCTGAAGCATCCACTCTTCCCCTGGATTCTTGGGGTTGGACTTCAGCTTCACACCTGGAGTTTGGTCCATCCTGTTAGCCAGGCTCCTTGTTTCCATGCATTCTTCTGAGACCTGGGAGCACGTTGCTCGGATCCCAAAGCTATTCCTAGGAACAGCTTCCTCCATTTCTATCGTTGGTGTTGTCCGATGCTTGTAGCAAGAGCTGTAAGTTACAGCATCCACCAAGATGGCCAGGAGCTCATCGAGTTTGCCAGTTCCTGTGCCAGCCTCAAGAGGTTCTCGGTAGGGCCCCAGGAAGGACATGATTTTATAGGACAGCCCAACAAGATTCTGAGGCAGGTCTTTTGCAAGTCCCACCCACAAGATGGGAGTCCAAACTGCTCGTCGGATGTTACAGAACTAGGTTTTCTATGCACTGCCTTGTTCCAACGTCCCCTTCCTCTCCCAAAGCAGCTCTGTGTCCCAGCTGAAGAACTCCATGTTTACGGGAGCACTTTCCCTTAGTCAAGCAGAATGTTAAAACACTTTGATTACCTGATCTAGCCACCACGACCATCTTATGAAACTGGTACTATTTTCTTTGTGACTGAAAAACAGGGAAGCTTAGAGGTTAAGTCACTTGCTCGGTGTCCCAAGCAAACCAAGGGGTTTTCCAGATGCAAACCCAGGTCAGTCTCAAATCAGAAATCCAATTTCATCAATGCCCCCAAGTTGTCTTCATGATGCCTGCCTGTGTCCCTTCAACATGCCCCATCCTTGTTGACTTGGAGGAAATCAGATTTAGCCAACAAGTCAGGGAATCTGGTCAAGGTCCTGCCCATCTCTGGAGTTCCAAGAAGCTGAAAGAGCACAGGACATTTCCACACCTAAAAGCCCCTCATGTACTAGATTCAACACAACCACCTTTGTTTGGAACAGTCATTTGTTAGGATTTACACTTGCCACATCCGCCCCCAAGCACTGGGGACCCAAAACGTAAAAGACAAAGTGCCTGCCTTCGTACAGCCGAGGTACGTCTATCAGAGGAGACAGACCCATTACCATTCGCTACTGAGGGCCTGTTGCAAGAGCTTCAGCAGGGAGACCCCTGGAGATGCAGGAGCAAAGGACCAGCAGACAGGACTCATGCAACAGGGAGGGATTGAGAGAGAAGCTGCTATCAAAGGGGTTTCTAAATAAGCAGACATGATGCCTATTCAAATGTTTATTGCGTCCAGTGTACCCTCCATGCATAATGTCATTAACCCCCACAGCAGCCCTAGGACGAGGTGCCTCATCGTCCCCCTTAGGCAGATGAAGTTTCCAGCCTGAGGAGGATTCATGAACTTGGGTCATGCAGCCAGCATGACGGGCAGCTCGGATTCCACCTCAGGCAGTGAGATTCAAGAGCGCTGGAGGTGAACTGGCAGCATGAAGCAGGCACGGGAGACTCCAGAGCGATTAGGTAACTACTCGAAGTTCTGGGCTCTGAACGGAGGAGACTTACAAGGACAGTCTTCAGGGGGTGGGGGAGCACAAGCTGGAAGTGAGGGTTTATCTAGGTGGATCACAGGGAACCTAATTCTTGACCAGAATGAAATCACGTGAATAGATCTTACTTCTGTGACCTTGTTCTGGCTGTTCCCTAATGAACCAACAAGGTGAGAGGGAACAGAGGCAAAAACAGCTCTCTGGAAACCTTCCCATAGTCCAGGAACTAAACAAAGAATGATTGAGGGGAGGGGCACCTGGGGGGTTCAGTCGGTTAAGCATCTAACTTTAACTTGGGTCACAATCTCCCAATTCCCGAGTGCGAGCCCCACATGGGGCTCCATAGCACAGTACGGTGGCCACTAGAGCTGGTCACTCAGTATGTCCAGCTCCCCTGCCCTGTGTGTTTGGATATGCAGGGGCCACACAACTTCAGCCTGTGCATCAGGACTGGGAGAGAGGGCGGCTGCAGCTGTGGGGCAGGGTCCATCCATTTCTTAAGAACTGGCCAGGATGGACACACGCTAGAGTTATCCTGTAACTAAAATCTAAGCTGATGCGGGGAAGACATGAGCAAGTCATAAGGTGACAAATTTTTCTGCCATTTTGGCAATAGCTTAATGTCAACATGAAATTATTTGAAAATAAAGGTTCTATTTTCCACGGTTTCCTTGATGTGCTGAGTGTCATTCCCACTACAAAGGAATTCTCGGGGCAGCTGTTAAGATACCATGTTCCCCCTCTTGTTACATACACTCCAACTAAAGCTTGGCTCAGGGCAGCAGAGGGGGTACAGCAGGCAAAGTCAAGGGTTTATCACCTGAGCATGAAAAGTCACTGCTACCCTCACATTCAGATTAAGTTTCCACAGTCCATTTGCTTCACCACCAATTCAGTTGGTGAATTCAGAGGGAGTCTGAATTCAACTCAGTCAGGGAAAGGCTGTTGCTTGCCAGTGTTTGCAGAATGCTTCTCCTGAAGTGTGTGGGGAAGGGACTGTGGAGAATGTGGTCTCGGCACTCTGGACCCACGGTCTCCCTAAGTCCTCATAATCATGCAAGGTAGACACCACAGCCACTCCAGTAAACACTTTAAAGACTTCCTATTGAGTCCATCTACAGAGAAAGTGCCGAGGCCATGATTCATAGAACAGAACCGGGAGTAATCTTGAAAGTAAAAAAAAAAAAAAAAAAAAAAAAAAAGGCAGAAGGTGGGAGGCGGTCAAGGGGTGGATGGGAGGGAGGAAGCAGTGGCGATACCTGCACCTCCTGGAACCGCAGTCCCTAACTGGAGGGGCAAATAGAATTCAAGTTCCAGAGTGCAGGGAGAGTGGCTGGGAGACCATATTCCTATCAACCTTTCAGAGCTGGAAGGAGAAGAGGCCCATGGATGGGAAAATTGACAGCTGAGTAAATGTTATCTATAGCAGGAGGTACTAAATAGGCTTATAATGCGGTTAGAACAATCCGGGAGGAAAACGCCAGCAAAAATCAGTCTTCAAAGCCTAAGAGGATGCTTCCAAAGCGTGGTTACAGAGGATGGATGGAATAGGCACTTCTGATTTCACCACAGACTTCTCCAAACACCTTAATGAGCTGCCATTAGAACAGGCAGAAAAAGTAGAACAACAGGACAAATATTGATTTGTTGAGACCCACACAACTTGAAAAGAATGCATTTTGGAAGCAAAGCATTTTCACATTCCTAAATAGTGAAGTATTATGAAACATTGATATAGCCTAAAGTCCGAGGGAAATTCATCACTGCCGCACTTTTCACTTTGATACTAGAAAATCTGGCATCCTTGGAAGTTTCAAAATATCTACGTACCCAGGGGCACCTCGATATACAAAGTGAATATTAACACACATGGAGGGAAAAATTGATGGTAATTGTAGGGGAGACAACACTCCACTTACATCAACGGAGAGACCATTTAAGCTGAAAATCAGTAAGGGAACAGAGCTTTTGAACATGTTAGACCAAATGGACTTGAGATATACGGATCTCCAAAACCAGAAGTCACCTCACCCAGTGCACATGGAACATTCCCCAGGATACAGCACATTGGCCACAAAAGCCTCAGTCACTTAAAAAAAAAAAAAAAAAAAAAAAAACCTGAAATCCTATCAAGCATGTTTGTCAACTAGGCTGTGAAACAAGAGCTAGTTTTTGAAATCAGCAAAGCACACCACAAGCACAAAGGGTCAGAAGAGATTATGACCGTTTACACAACAAACTGGACAGCTTAGAAGAAATGGAGAAATTCCAAGCAATACATCTTCCAAAACTGAATCAGGAAGTAGAAAATCTGATCAGTTAAAGTACAAAGTTGAATCAGCATTTTTTAAACTCTCAAAAGTCCAGGTGCAGATGGATTAACAGATGAATTCTGCTCATTTAAAGAACAGTCATTACATATTCCAAGTCATTGAAGAGGAAAGAACTCTTCCAAATACACATTCGAGGAGGCCAGCATTCCCCTGATACCAGAACCATAGATCCTACAAGACAAACCCACAGGTCAAGATTCCTGATCAACCGAATTCTGAAAACACTCAAAGTGGGAGCAAACTGCATTCAGCAATTATTTAAGAGGATCATTCATCATAACCAAATGGGTTTGATTCCAGAGACACAGTCCTAGCCACAGCAATCAGACAAGAAATAAAGGCATCCATATTAGTAAATGTTACTGTTACGGTGTAGAAAATCCTAAAAACTCCATTAAAAGAACTATTAGAATAAATGAATTCAGTAGAGTTACAGACTGGAATATATACAGAAGTCAGTGGTTTCTGTACAGTAATAATGATGTATAAATTAAATCCATTGAAAATTGACTAAAAATACTTAGTAGGAAGAACTACCATAGAAGTAAAAGACCTGTGTCCTCCTCAAAATGAGAGCACACTAGAGAAATTGAAAATGACACAAATGGAAAGATATTCCATGTACATAGGCTGAAAGATCATTTTAAGTGTAACAACCAAAGCATTCATTTCCAAATATCAAGGACACTAAAGTTTGTGTAGAACCACCAGAAGTCCCAAGTATCCACAGCAATCTGGAGAAAAAGTCAGAATTATCACAAATCCAAGATCAGATACACTATACAAAGCTGTCCTAATGAAAACAGTATGGTGGTGGTAGTGGGGAATAGATGCTTAACCAATGGTAGAATCCGGAAATCAATATCCCATACAGAAAAGATGGTCCCTTCGACCAATGGTGCTGGGAAAACTGGACAGCTACCCGTGAACGAAACTGGACCACTTTCCTACCCCACACACAAAAATAAACTCAAAATGGAATTAATACCTCAATCCAAAAAACTCCTAGCAAACAGGCAGGGAGCACGCTGACAGGAGGCTAAGCAACATTTTTCTACACCTTTCTCCTCAGATAAAAAACAAAAGCAAAAGTAAACTGTTGAGACTATACCAAAATATAAAGCTCTTGCATAAAGGAAAGCATCGACAAAAAGACAACTTATTGAATAGGAGATGTCTGCAAATGACAAACATGATAAAAAGGTTAATATCCAAAATATAAGTAGGAATTCTACAACACCAAAAAATAAAAATTAGAAAATGGGTGGAGAAGCAGAATAAACATTTCTTCAAAGATGACAGATATCCAGGCATGTGAAAAGGTGTTCAGCAGTTCTGATCTGGGAAATACACACTAAAACCAGAAGGATGTAACACTTTATACAGTTCACAATGGCTAGGATCAAAAAGACAAGTTTTGGTGAGGATGTAGAGAAAAAGGAATCCTGTGCACTGTTGGTGAAAATGTAAATTATTTACAGCCACTGTGGGAACCAGGACTGAGGTTCATTAAAAAGAGAAATACCATTTGATCTCTTTTTTATGCACTACTGGGGATTTGCCCAAACAAGAACATGAATTCGAAAAGATCGATGCACCCCTATGTTTGCTCCAGCATTTACAATACCCAGGATCTGGAAGAAAACCGCGTGTCCATCCATAGATGGATGGATAAAGAAGTGGGATGTATACACAATGGAATATTACTCAGTGGTAAAAAAGGAGATTTGGCCATTTGGGACGACATGGATAGAGCATGGAATACCCCTAGAAGGTAGACATGTGAAGAAAAAAAAAAAAAACAGTAACAATTGCATTTATGTGGAATGTAAATTAAAGGGCTTCCAGGGAAGATGGAGGAGGAAGAGGACCCTGGGCTCACCTCATCCCAGCCACACAAGTAGGAACACCCACAGGAGTAAGCACCCCAGAAAATGACATCAAGAGTGGCAGAATGCACTCCACTGCTAGACATAGAGAAGAGGCCACATGCAAGAGGACAGGAAGGGTGGAGAGGTGGTTGGGAAACTAAAAGGAATCCTGGGAGTGTCCTTGGAGGGACGCCGTGGGCACGGAGACAGACTCCCACAATGGGGTGCATGCAGGGCAGAAACGGATCCCCTAACATGTGGCTTGATAGTGATGGGGGCAGAATTTCAGGAGTTCTTACAACCAGGACTTAAAACCTAGAATTAAAAAAAAGACCAGTGGGATTGGGCTCAACTTTGGGAGAGTGAAGAAACAGTCCCAGCCTTTAAACCGACAGTACAACAGCCCTTGGAGATAGAGGATAGAAGCTGCAGATTAAAAGGCACCTGAAGCAGGTGGGAAGGAGACAGGTTTACAAGCCTCACCATGTTCTGGAGGGACAAACCGCTAGGGAACTCCTCAGGAACCCAAGAACTGGCACACATCATTCCCCTCCTCCACCTGCCAGCTTCAACACAGGGCCACCTGCAGGACTCGCTGCCTTACTGGCTAGCATCGTGCCCTTTGCCTGCATGTGCTTCTACCAACCCCCACCCCCCAGGATCCTGCCTCAGCCCAGGGGCTGCAGGACACCTCCCATAGGGCCAGGATGGGGGTGCACAAGCTTGCGACTCTTGTCCCAGAAAGAGGGAAAGAGAACCACACACACCCTCATATGGGGGCCCTGGCAGTGGGCCGGGGGCAGATGACTGCTCTGACTGCAGGTTCCACCCACCCAGCAGAGCTCCTCAGGGAGCACCACAGGCAGAGAACCCTCAGTTCCCGGCTACTGCAAATATGGAAAGTGTACCACCTGCTCAACTGAAGTCCAGTGTCCCCAGCACGGCAACTAACAGCACAGGGACCAAACACTGCACACAACAGGCAAAGAGCCATCAGAGAGGACTGAAGAAATAAGGGGCTGGGGCACACAACACATATGGGAGAGACCCCGGGAGCACCAAGATCTGGTGAACAGGGGACTCCAGACTGTGGGCAGTCCACGACCTCCCTCTTCACAAGGCCACTACTTTAAAATGCAGGAGACCTAGCTGGCAATGTTCTGCCCGCACAGAGTTAGATAAAAGGAAGCAGTAGAGGCATAGGTTGCAAGTGGGAAAGGTCAAAATTCAGCCAGAGATCTAAGTGAATTGGATAGAATATGCCTACCATAGAATTTAAAGTAATGATCGTTAAGGCACTCGCTGAACTTTATAAAGAGTATGGGACCTCAGTGAAGCTCTTAAAGAGATAAGCCAAGAAAAAAATGATCAGAGATGAACACAATAGAGGTAATTAAAAACATACCAAACGGAATAGACTAGACAAAGTAGAACAGCAAATCAGATCTGGGGACAGAGTAATCCAAAGTAATCAAGCTAAGGTGAAAAAAAACGTTGTTCTCCTTTTGCATAGACTTCAAGAACTCAGTGGCACCAAATATTTGCATTATATGGATCACAGAAGAACAGAACTGAAAGTATATTTAAGGAAATAGCTGAAAACCTCCCAAATCTGGAGAAGGATGCAGGTCAGATCCAGGACACACACAGAAACCGCAACGAGATCAACTCAAGATGCCCACCACAAGACACCTAGGAATTTAGGATGGCAAGAAGTAGGGAGAGAAATTTAAAAGCAGCAAGAGAAAGCCATCCTATACCAGGGTAACCCCCGTGAGGCCATAAGCTGACTTTCCAAGCAGGAACTTTGAGGCCCGAAGGAGAGGCAGGGTATATTCCAAGTGCTGAAAGGGGAAGTCTGCAGCCAAGACGACTCTACCCAGCAAGGCTGTCATTCAGAATAGAAGGAAAGATAGAGTCCCACGGACAAACAGAAGTTAAAGGAATTCTTCGCCACTAATCCAGCCCTACAAGAAACGCTAAGGGGGATTCACAGTGGAAAGGAAAGACCACAAGCATAAGTAAGGAAAGTAGGAAGTGCAAAAGCAGTAAAAATAGATATTCCCGTAAAAAAAAAAAAAAAAAATCAGTCAAGGGACTCAAATAAAGAACACCATGTTACCTAAATTATGGGAAGGAGAAGAGTAATGAATGGACTTAAGCTTACACGACCATCAACTCGATACAAAACGTAATATGAGGAAATTACACAAACCAAATGGAAATCGCGAGTCAAAACTCACTGATATGCCAAGAGTCAGGAGGAATTCAAGCAGATCACTAAAGAAAGCCAACAAAAAGAACGAGGCCAAAAAACCTACAAAATCATAAGACAAAATGGTAATAAATACATACCTATCAATACATTGAAACAAGTGGACTAAATGCTCCATTTGGAAGACATTGGGGGACAGTGTGGACAAGGGACTCCAAGCCCACCTACATGCTATCCACAAGAGTTCAAGGTCCGCAGCCCCAAGTCCAGGTCACGCTGCCTTGGCTGCACACTGCAGCCCACACTCGGAGCAGGTCTTGTGTGCTCGCCACGCCCCTCAGCAAGCTGGGCTCCTGAGGACAATCACTGGGTTATGGTCACCACCAGGAAGATTTTTCATCTTGAAGATAAAGCAGAAATCTTTCTGAAATAGATGCATTTTTGTCACTTCATGTGAACTGAAGTGATCCAATGTCTCTCTTGGATGGTTTCTCCACTTCATGAACACTAGTTGAATCACTCAGACCTGAAAAACCATCTGAGACCAGTATCCTTCAACACTTAGGCTACCTCAAGGAACAAACCAAGGCATGCCTGAGGGAGGAAAAGCAAAGTCACAACAGAGAGCAAGTAAACACCTCCCAGAAGGCCAGGCCCTGGACAGCATAGAAGCCCCCTCTACTATAGCAGTACTTGCAGAAGCAGAACATAAACAAGCTTTTAAAACTTATAAGGGACAGAAAATTAGCCAAAATGACGAAATGGAAAAATTCTCAAAAAAAATTCCAGGAAGGAGTGACAGCTAAAGAATTGATCAAAACAGACCTAAGCAACACAAATGAATATAGAATGACAGTTCTAAAATTAATCGCTGGGCTTGAAAAAAAGCATAGCAGGGACTGCATCGCTGCAGAGATCCAAGACCTCTTGATCAGGATGAATTAAAAACGCTATAATTGAGGTGCAAAACAAATTGGAGGTGGCCACAGGGTGGATTGAAGAGGCAGAAGAGAGAACAGGTGAATAAGATAAATTTATGGAAAAAGAGGAATCCGAGAAAAAGATAATCTGATCCAGGAACAGGAAAGGAGAATTCGAGAGCTGAGTGATGCAATCAAACAGAACAGTATCCGTATCATAGGACTTCCAGAGAGACAGAGACAGACAGAGAGACAGACAGAGAGACAGAGACAGAGACAGAGACAGAGACAGAGACAGAGACAGAGACAGAGACAGAGACAGAGACAGAGACAGAGACAGAGACAGAGACAGAGACAGAGACAGAGACAGACAGAGACAGACAGAGACAGACAGAGACAGACAGAGACAGACAGAGACAGACAGAGACAGACAGAGACAGACAGAGACAGACAGAGACAGACAGAGACAGACAGAGACAGACAGAGAGAGAGGAAGACAAAGGAGCTGAAGGGGTCCTTGAACCAATCATAGCCAAGAAGCACAGAGAATTCCCCTCAGACGTAACTTGAATCCATCTTCTGCACAACACATAGTGAAACTGGCAAAATACAAGGATAAAGAATTCTAAAGTCAGGTAGGGATAAACAGGCCCTTAACATACAAATGTAGACACATTCAGGTTAGTAGCAGACCTACCTACTAAAACTTGGCAGGCCAAAAAGGAATGGCAGGAAATCTTCAATGTGATCAACAGGTGAAAGCTATGCAGCCAAGAATCCTTTATCAGGCCAGCCTGTCATTCAGAATGGAAGGAGGGATACAGGTTTTCCCAAACAAACTGAAGGAATTCATCACCAATAAACCAGCCCTACAAGAGATCCTGAGGGGGGACTCTATGAAGAAAATGTTGCAAGGAACACCAAGTACCTGAGACATCACTACAAGCAGGAAACCTACAGATAACAATGATTCTAAGCCCATATGTTTCAATATTACCAGTGAATGTAAATGGACTAAACGCTCCAATAAAAAGACACAGGGTATCAAAATGGATTAAAACAACAAGACCCATCTATTTGCTGCCTACAAGAGACTCATTTGAGACCTGAGGACACCTTCAGATTGAAAGTTAAAGGATGGAGAACTATCTCCCATGATACTGGAAGTCTAAAGAAACCTGGAGTAGCCACACTTCTATCAGACAAACCAGACTTTAAAGCTGTATCAAGAGATGAAGAAGGGCATTATATAATCACAGGGTCCATCTATCAGGAAAAGCTAACAATTATAAATGTCTACACACCAAATTCGGGGACATCCAATTTGTAAAACAATAACATAAGCAATCTTATTGATAAAAATGTGCTAATTGCAGGGTACTTTAATACTCTACTTACAGCAATGCATAGCCCAACTAGACAATCACTAAACAATGGCTCTGAACGACACATCGGAACAGATGGGCTTGAGATATATTTAGAACTCTGCACCCAGAAACAATGGAGTTCACATTCTTCTCAAATGCACATGGTAACGTTGTCCAAGATAGACCACTTACTGGAGCACAAAGGAGCCCTCAATAAATATAAAAGAATTTAGATCATACCATGCACACTTTCAGATCACAATGCTATGAAACTTGTAATCAACCAAAGGTCTGGAAAACCCCCAAAAGCAAGAATGAATGGGTCATCCAGGCAATTAGTTTTAAAAAAACATATGGAAACAAATGAAAATGAAAATACAACAATCCAAATCCTTTGGGATGCAGCAAATGCAGTCCTAAGATGAAAATACATTGCAATCCAAGCCTACCTCAAGAAACCAGAAAAATCACTAATACAAAAATCTAACAGCCCACCTAAACGAACTAGAAACCGAAGACACCCAAACTCAGAAGAGAAATAATAAAAATGAGGGCAGAGATTAACAATATAGAAACAGAAAAAACAGAACAGATGAAAATAAGAGCTGGTGTTTTGAAAAAATTGATAAACCTCTAACCAGGCTTCTCAAAGAGGACACAAGTAGAATCATAAATAAGGGATTGATTACAAGAAATCCCTCAGAAATACAAGCAATTATCAGGAAATGCAATGAAAAATTATATGCCAACAACTGGGAAGAAACAAATTCCTAAACAGCCACACACTACCAAAACTCACACGAAGAAATAGAAAATTTGAAGACCTGTAACTAGTAAAGAAATTGAGTCAGTTATCAAAAATCTCCCAACAAGTTAGAGTCCTGACCAGATGGCTTCCCTGGGGAATTCGACCAGACATTTAAAACAGAGTTCATACCTATCCTTCTCAAGCTGTTCCAAAAAAACTGAGATAGAAGGAAAACTTCCAGACTCATTCTATGAAGCATCACTTTGATTCCCAAACCAGAGACCCAGCAAAAAAGAACTAAGGGCCAATATCCCTGATGAACATGGATGCAAAAATTCTCAAGATACTAGCAAATTGAATTCATCATATAAAAAGAATTATTCACCATGATCAAGTGGGATTCATTTCTGGATTGCAGGACTGGTTAAATATTCACGAAAATCGATGTGATACATCACATTAAGAACCACTATATGATCCTGTCAATAGAAACAGAAAAAGCACTTGACAAAATACAGCATTAATAAAAATCCTCAACACCATTTGTTAAAGAGGCTGTCTTTTTTTCCATTGGATACCTATTCCGGAAAAAGCCTCTTTGACCTAAGACGCACCAATTTCTTACTCGACACGTCTCCAAAGGCAAGAGAATTAAAAGCAAAGATGAACTATTGGGACCTCGTCAAGATAAAAAGCTTCTGCACAGCAAAAGAAACAACCAACAAAAAGGAATAGGCAACCAACGGAATGGGAAAAGATCATTGCAAATGACATATCGGATAAAGGACTAATATCTAAAATTTATAAAGAACTTACCAAATTCCACACCCGAAAAACAAACAACCCAGTGAAGAAATGGGAAGATATGAATAGACACTTCTCCAAAGAGGACATTCAGATGGCCAACAGACACATGAAACGATGCTCAATGTCACTCATCAGGGAAATACAAATCAAAACCACACTGAGATACCACCTCATACCAGTCAGAGTGGCTAAAATGAACAAATCAGGAAACTATAGATGCTGGGGAGGATGTGGAGAAGTAGGCACCCTCCTACACTGTTGGTGGGAATGCAAACTGGTGCAGCCACTCTGGAAAACGGTGTGGAGGTTGCAACATGGATGGAACTGCAGGGTATTATGTTAAGTGAAATAAGTCAGTCAGAAAAAGACAGATACCATGTTTCCACGCATAGGTGGACTTTGTGAGACTAAGCAAAAACCAGGGGGAGGGGAAGAGGGGAAACGAAAAAGACAGAGGGAAGGAGATAAAACATAAGAGACTCTCAAAGACTAAGAACAAACTGAGGGTGAGGGGGGTGAGGGAGGGGGGAGAGGGGGTGATGGGCATTAAAAAGGGCACATGTTGGGATGAACACTGGGTGTTATATGTAAACCAATTTGAAAATAAACTATTATAAAATTTAAAAAAATAATAAAAATCCTCAAATTCAGGGTAGAAGGAACATCCTTAGACATCATAAAAGCCAGTTATGAAAAGCCCACAGCTAATATCATCCTCAATGGGGAAAAACAGAGCTTTCTCCTGGAGACCAGGAACACAACAGGGATGGTCCACTCACCACTGTTGTTTAACGTAGTGTTGGAGATACTAGATTCAGCAATCAGACAGCCAAACGAAATAAAATCAGGATTGGCAAGAATGAAGTCAAACTTTCACTTTTCAGATGACAGTATACTCTCCATGGAAAACCCAACAGAATCCACCAAAAGCCTGCTAAAACTGGTACATGAATTTGGAGGAGTCGCAGGGTACAAAAATCAAAGTACAAAAATCGGTTGCATTTTTATACACCACTAATGAAGCAACGGAAAGAAGAGACTAATCCCCTTCACAATTACACCATAAATCATACCTAGGAATAAACTTAACCAAAGATGTAAAATATCTAACTCTGAAAACTAAAGACTTAAGGAAATTGAGACAAAGAAATGGAAAAACATCCCATTCTCATGGATTCGAATATTTTAAGAGGTCAATACTACCCAAAGCAATCTACACAGACACATGGACCAACGGATAGAGAACCTAGAAATGGACTAACGTATGGCCAACTAATCTTTGACAAACCAGGAAAGAGTATCCAATGAAAAAAAAAAAAAGACAGCCTCTTTCACAAATGGTGCTGGGAGAACTAGAACGCAATGTGAAGAATGAAACTAGACCCCATGCTTACTCCATTCACAAAAATAAACTCAAAATGGATGAAGGACCTGAATGTGAGACAGGAAACCATAAAAACCCTAGAGAAAGCAGGAAAATACTTTTTGAATGTAGTCACAGCATTTCTTACTTGACACATCTTCCAGAGGCAAGGGAGTTAACAAAAATGAACTATTGGGATCTCAAGATAAAAAGCTTCTACACTTCAAAGGAATCAACAAAATAGGCAGCTGACAGAATGGGAAAAGATAGTTGAAAACGACATATCAGATAAAGTGCTAGTATACAAAATCTACAAAGAACTCCCCAAATTTCTCACCCAAAAAATAATCCAGTGAAAAAATGGGAAGATAGGAATTGACACTTGTCCAAAGAAGATACCCAGATGGCCAACAGACACATGAAACGATGCTGTCACTCATCAGGGAAATACAAATAAAAACCACGCTGAGATACAACCTCACACTGGTCAGAGTGGCTAAAATGAGCAACAGGAAACCACAGATGTTGGTGAGGACATGGAGAAACAGGAACCCTCATACTGTTGGTGGGAATGCAAACTGGTGCAGCTGCTCTGGAAAACAGTGTGGAGGTTCCTCGACAGAATGGAAATAGACCTACCCTATGACCTGGCATTAGCACTGCTAGAAATCTACCAGAGATACAAGAGTGTTGCTGCATAGGGGCACGTGTACCCCGATGTTTATAGCAGAACTTTCGACTATGGCCAAGTCATGAAAAGAGACTAAGGGTCCATCAACTGACGAATGGATAAAGATGTGGTTTGTATATACAATGGAATACATGGAAATGAGAAAGAATGAAATCTGGCCATTTGTAGCTGTGTGGATGGAACTGGAGGGTATTATGCTGAGTGAAATAAGAGAAAGACAGATAGCATATGTTTCACATAGGTGGATTTGAGAGACTTGGACCATGGGGGAGGGAAGAGGGGGGAAACGTCACAGAGGGAAGGAGACAAAAGAGATTCCTAAATACGAAGAACAAACTGAGGTTTGAGGGGGGGTGTGGGAGAGGGGAGAGCGGGTGGTAGGTATGGGGGAGGGCACTTGTTGGAATGAGCACTGGGTGTTGTATGGAAACCCATTTGACAAGAAGTTATATAAAAAATAAAGGCTATCTACAAGAGACCCATTTTAAATGAAGACACCTGCAGACTGAAAGGGAGGAGGCAGAGGAGCGATTGTGCAGATAGATGTTAAGAGAAAGCCAGGGCTGTAATACATAGACAAAACAGACTTTAAAATAGACTGTAGCAAGAGACCTAGAAGGAATCATTAAGGGGACAATCAACAATAACTACTGAAATATTTATGCAAATAGTAGTAATGGAGAGTAATAGCAGGGGACTTCAACATTCCCTTACATCGATGGACAGATCTAAACAGAAAATTAAGGAAACCGTGACTTTGAGTGACACATTGGACCAGATGGACTTAACGTATTCAGAACCTTCCATCCTAAAACATTCTTTTCTAGTGCACATGGAACTCTCCAGAAGGGATTGCACATATTACGCCACAAAACCAGTCTCAACAAGTTCAAAAGGATCAAAGTCCTAACAAGCATCTTTTCTGACCATGATGCTAGGAAACTAGAAATCTACAGGACCTAGAAAGACCACCAATACATGAAGGTTAACAAGCCACTACACAATGGGTGGGTCACCCAAGAATTCAGAGGAAGTTGAAAAAGAGACAAAATGAAAATGAAAACAATGGACAAAAATCTGAGTTGCAGCAAATATCTGAAGAAGTGTATAATACCAGTCAACCTCAAGAAAACTCTCAAAACAGATTACTGAACTTCACCTAAAGAAACTAGAAAAAGCAAGCCTCAAAACCAGTAGGAATATTAGAGCAATACGTGATAATAAAACTAAATATGTCAAAACCGGAAGCTAGTTCTTTGAAAAGATCAACCAAACAAGCCTTTCACAGGACTCAAAAAAGAGGACTCCATACATAGAACTGAGGGTTGATGGGAGGAGGGAGAGGAAAACAGGTGACGGGCATGGAGGACAGCACTTGTGGGGACGAGCACTAGGTGTTGTATGTAAGCAATAAGTCACGGGTTCTACCCTTGAAACAGCACGCTATATACAATGCATGTTAGCTGATTTGACAGTAAGTTATATTTTAGAAGCGTACAAGTTGACAGCCAATGAAAAAAAATTGAAATCGGAAATAACATCCAACACCACAGAAATTCAAAGTAAGGTTATGAATCATATGGCAACAAGTTGGACAACCTAGAAGAAATGGATCAGTTCCTGGACACCTATAACCTCCCAACATTGAATTAGGAAGAAATAGAAAATTTGAACAGAATACTAGCAAATGAAGTTGAACCAGTAATTGAGAAACTCCCCAAAGTCCAGGTCCAGTTGCCATCAAAGGCAAATTCTACCAAGTACTTAAAGAGCTGATACTCTTCTCAATTGATTCTAAAAAAAAAAAAAAAAAAAAAAATAGGAAAAAGGAAAGCTTCCAAACTCCGTTCAAGAGGCTGCATTACGTGGCTACCAAAACCAGACAATAACAAAAGAGAACTACAGACCATTATCTCGGATGAATATAGATGCAAACGTCCTCAACTAAATATTAGCAAACCAACCCCAACGCTATGTTTAAAAAAAGATCATTCACCATGATTGTGTAGGATTTATTCCAGGGTTGCAAGGATGGGTTACGTTCACAAGATCTAGGGATAGATCACATCAATAAGGATAAAGACCCATGATGTTTCAATAGATACAGAAAGTCATTTGTTAAAGTACGTCATCCATTCTTAATACTCTCAGTAGAATTGGAATAGACCTCAAGGGAAAAAAGGCCTTTCGTTAGGTACAGCCAAGATCGTACTCAGAGGTGAAAACCTAAGTTTTTCCCCTAAGATCAGGAGCAAAAGATATTCATTCAGATCACTGTTTAACATAGTACTGCAAGTTCTAGCTACAGCAATCAGGCAAGAAATAAAGGCACCCAAATTGGTTAAGGAAGGAGTAAAATTCTATTTGAAAAGAACATGATACTAGATAGAAATCCCTAAAGATTCTACCAAAAATCTTTTAGCATGGATAGACGAATTCAGTAAGGTCACAGGACACAAGATCAGTGTACAAAGATAGGTTACATGTCTACATGCTAATAACGAAGCAACAGGAAGAAAAGTTAACACTCATTTATAGTTGTACTAAGACCAGTAAAATACACCAGAATAAGTTAACCATGACCGTGAGGGACCTGTGCTCTGAAAACTATGAACATGGATAAAAGAAACTGAAGACCATCCATAAGTGGAAAGACATTCTATAGTCAGGAGTTAAGAGGATATTGATAAAATGACTACACTCCTCAAAGAAATGTATGGATTTAAGGCAATCTCTGTCAAATACTAAGTTTTTCATAGAACTAGAACCCTAGAGTTTGTATAGAACCACAATGACCCTGAGTAGCCAAAACAATCTTTGAAACACAAAAGCAAAGCTGGAAGCATCACTTTCCGGACTTCGAGTTCTACTACAAAACTATGCTAATCATAGTGTGGTACTGGCACAAAAAAAGACACCTAGATCAATAAGACAAAACCCAGAAACCCACAATTATATGGTCACTTAATCTCAGACACAGGAGGAAATATGCAATAGGAAAAAGTCACCTACAAATAGTGGTGGAAAACTAAACTACATACAAAAGAACGAAGCTGGACCACATTCATACACCATACACAAAAATAATCTCAGAACAGATTAGAGACCTAGACGTGAGACCTGAAACCATAAGAATCCTACAGGAGTGCACGGGTAGTCATTTCTCTGACTCTGGCCATTACATTTTCTAGATATGTCATGAGACAAGAGAATTAAGAGCAAAACTAAGCTCTTGGAAATACATCAAAGTAAAAAAAACATCTGCAGAGTAAAGGGATCCACCAACAAAACAAATTCAACCACCAAACGGTAGAAGATACTTGCACAAGATGGATCTGATAAACGGTTAGTGTCCAAAATACATGAACCCTCACCATTCAACACCATAAAGTAATCGAATTAAAGATGGGCAGAAATTGATTTCTCCAAAGACCACCTACAGGTAGTCAGCAAACACAGAAGATGCTCAACCTGACTCACAAGCAGGAAGATACAAATCAAAACCACAAGGAGATAGCACCTCACTCCTGTCACAACGGCTAAAATCAATGCCACAAGAAACAGGTGTGGACGAGGAGGAGGAGAAAGGGGAACCTCACATACTGTTGGTGGGAACACAAACTGGTGCGGCCACTTTGGAGAACAGTGTGGAGGTTCCTCAAAACAAGTACCCTGCAATCCAGTAACGGCCCTACTGGGTACTCACCAAGAGAACGCAAAAACACAAATTCTAAAGGGTATACCCACCCTTGCATTTCCTCTAGATTTACGATAGCCAATTACAATGGATGGAACTGGAGGGTATCCTACCAAGTGAAATAGGTCCAAGAAAGACAAAGACCATAGGATTTCGCACATACGTCAAATTTAAAACAAAGGAGTAAAGGAAAGACAAACCAACAAGACGACCACTCTTACCTATAAGAACTGAAGGTTCCCAGAGAGGTGGTGAGTGACAGCAGGTGAAACAGGCCATGGGGATTAAGGAGCGTACCTGTGAGGAGCTCGGAGTGACGTATAGAGTTGTTGAATCACTACGTCGTACACCTGAAAAGGACTGTGTGCTTACTACTTTGGAATTAAACATAGGACAGAAACCTGACTCTGATCCAGAGAACTGGTGGTCACCAGAGAAGCAGGGGCACGTCGTAGTGACCAGGATTGAAAAGTCCTAACCTCCACTTGTAAGTCAGAGACACGAGGTGCAGCAAGGGAACACGGGCCAGACCCCAACAGGGTGGGGACCCCAACATCGCGGGTAGAATTGTACACTTGACACGAACACTTGACACTGCATAGAAACAACTTAGCCTCCTGCTGAGAGGAGATTCCCACACTGCTCAGGACCAGGGGGGCATCTTGGGGGGACCCCAGCACACACCCCTGTTCCTGCTTTCTCCCTGGGGCTGGTCTGAAGACCCAGAGAGAAGAGACTAGGCCTTCCCACCCTGTGAGTGCAGCCGTCCAGCCTCCCCAACCATGGCTGGTTCCAAACCCAGCTCTGAGCCAGGGGAGGGGGAACACGGGCTTCCTCGTTCTTGTCCCCCACCTGGCAGGGCTGTCTGAGGTCTGCGGGCCTGAGAAAACCCAAACTTAACCTGGAGTCCTTCGGGTGCAGGGGATTCAGGAACCAGAGGCTGCTCCGCAGAATCGCCCAGGAGCCCACCCTAGATGCTGGGGGGCTCTGATTTCACCCTGAGCTCCTCCTCCGACCTCAGAGAGAACAGACACCAAAGCAGAGTCCAGAGGAGAGGACCTAGTGTTCTAGAAGTCAGCCTCTGCCACGTGAGGGACTGTCTGCTCTCACGTGGGCTTTCCCAGAAAAGGACACACATAGAATCGGACCAATCTGCTTCTCTGGTCTCCCTGAACCTCGTCCTGCGGCCCCACGTGCTGACAGGTGACGACCAGGGGTGGGAGCTGGGGGGTGTCATTTAACGGGTCACGTGAGGAGCGTAAGTCTTATCAGACCAAGGCTCCTACTCCCCGAAAAAGAAGTTTGCACCAAGGACGTGCTGGAGGGAGTTCGAGGCCAGGCTCCATCCCAGGGGACAGAGACGTCAGGCCAAACTGGGGGCAGCAGCCACCTGTCCTCCTCCGCCTCCCAGGTCACTAGCACCTCCCCAAGATGAAGTCCCCTAACAGGCACTGCATGCACAACAGCCACTCGTCAGACATCGTGACCCCTGGGAGACCAGCATGGACAGACCCTGAGTCTTCACACGCCCGGGCCGCACGGCAGTTACCCAGTTTTCTAGCCCCACTTACAGGTGCTGCTCGCCGGCAGATACTGAGGTCGGAGGGGAGAAGCTCCAGACAAGCCCCCAGACCCAGGTTCTGCCCATTTGATCCCATCCAGACGCTGTGCCCCTCCCCCCACCCAGCGGGGCCAGAGTGCTTAGCATCTGATCACACTGACCCCTCCCAGCACCTGGGTACCGAGCGGGGCCAGTTAAGAGGCGCTGATGCTCTGATTCAGAGAAGCCCCCTCCCCAGATCACCCCCCCCCAGGAAGCTTGCAGGCCCCTCTCCTCTAACCCCAGAAACCCTGACGGGAGCCCCAACAGACAAGGTGAACTTCGTGAGCCCCCTACCACGAGAATTACGTGCCTGCCATCAGGTACAGCGTGGGTACTTTGCCGACAGCATGGGGCACGGAAAGCGTCCCCAGCTCCCCCACCAGCGAGAGGCTGTCAGCTAGGTGGGCAAGGAGGTGGGGGAACCACCCCAAGCAGAGGCCCTGGGGGAAGCCAGAGAGGCCAAAACCCCTCCCCCCACTGGGAACCTGAGGGCCACGGGTCCCCCTAGGGAACTCCTCGGGCAGCAGAGAAGAGATCAAGCCTGGTATCTGTAGATCGGTGACCAGGGGGACCAGGGATCTGGTGCCAGCCCAGCCCCCACCCGACAGGGTCAGTCCTCTGGGGCCCACTTGTCACATTTCACCCAGGGGACCTCACTGTCCTAGACCCAGTCACCTGACAGGCCGACCCCCCAGCTTTGATGTCCACAAAACCCGGTCTACAGCAGATTCGGATTCTGCCACCCAAACCCATACAGGCCTGGTGCTGGGGTCACTCCTAAACCAGCCCCTCGGGTTGTGTCCTGGGGGCCCCACTTGGGAGGCCACGAGGCCACATGGGGCTTTGGTGGACACTCAGCCCTTGAGTCCTTAGATCGTCACCCTGTTTTACTTGCTCAGAGCCCCTACCAGCACCCACTGTGCGCCCTTGGACGCTCACTTGCTCTCCACACACAGGAGGGGACAGATCAGTCGGGAGCTGGGCAGGGGACATTCTACCAACAGAAAGTATTCCCCCCACCCAGGGGGGCTCTGGCCAGGGGTCAGGTCATGGCCCCGCTGGGCACACCAGGTGACCCCCCCCATCCTGACGGCACTGAGGGAGGGTGTTCCTGCTTTCCTGGTCCCTGGGCCGCTAGGAACTGGGTGGTTCTGCCTAGGACTTGGGCGTCGGTGCCACGGAAGGCGAGGCAGCAGCAGATGGAGTGACTCAGAAGACTTCTAGCCATCGGAGTCGGGACTTTGGGGGTCTGTGCCTGGGGTTCAGGGGAGTCTAGGCTACTCAAGGGACAGTTTCCCTGCAAGGAGCTCGCAGCAAGTCCACTCTGCACAGAAGACGGCGTTCCACACCTCCCTCCAGAGCAGCCCCCAAACCCGCCCTCCACCCGCGTACAGAACGTATCCAGACCGTCCACAGTCCCCGCCCTGAGTCCCATCCCTGCCGACCCCAGCACCCAGCCGCCCATCACCACCGCTCTGATCACACCCCGTCTGACCTCCACCTCGGCCAGTGTCCCAACACCACCCACCCTCCCGCCTCTAGTCCCTGGGCCCAGGCTGTTCTGGGAGAAGCTTGTATCTCACTCCCTTCCATTCCCCCCCCCCCATCCCCGAGGGTCTCCGTCACCTGGATAACAAACCACATCTCAGTGGCCTAGGACAGCACCACGAACTACCTCCGTCCCTGAGCGTCTGGTGGTCCTGGCTCAGCCGGGTCCTCAGCGTCTCACAGAGACCACGTCTGCCAGGCCGTGTGCCTCCCTGTGGCTCTGGGGTCTGCGTCCAGGCTGGCTGAATTCAGGGACAGGCGTGAGAGTCCAGCTGCTGGCCAGCGGCCCGTGGAGGTCCCTCTGGAGCCCCCCTCCACCCCCCACGACAGGGGACCAGGCACTCTGGAGCCTCAGGTCTCCACATCTCCGTCTTGCTCGGGCTCCCTCGCTTCTGCCCCTACCGCAACCAGCCCGCGTTGCCGGAGCCCCAGGGCTCAGCGGGGGGACTCAGGGCCGGCTCCCCGTGTGAAGGTCCTCCCCTTGATTACCGTAACCTTTCCCCGCAACCCCAACAGGTCCCAGGTTCAGAGGATTAGTGCGTGGCCATTCTAGGCTCACAGTAACCGCCCAGGCCCGAGGACCCCACGTGGCCAGAAGGAAGCAGGTGTGCCTGGTCCTGGGTACTGAGAGGGGGGCGGGACCAGGCTTGCCGGAGAAGGATGGGCTTCGGGGCTGTGCTCTGCGGGTGCCCCGTACACACACACACACCCCAACTTTGGGGACCAGGGGCTGCTCCTTCCTTACCCAGGTGCTTTCCAGACTCCAGCCCCAGGCCGGCCCCTCACCAGCTTGGCTCACGTGCAGTAACCCCCCCCCCATACGCACCCCAAAGTTCTCCAGAAGAGAGTGCGCACCTCTCTGCACCCAAGAAGCTTGAGTTTTAAGACCGAGCACGTTTCCCCACGGGGCCACAACGTATTTTAGGTTTTAAATGCATCTCAGCTGCAGCACAGGTTTTAATGGTCATTTAAAGTGTAAAGCCCTTCCCTCTCCCCGCTGGCAGAACAAAGGCTTAAGTGTGGCCCACCCACCAGTCCGTAACCTCTCCAGGGAAAAGGGACACACGCCCGACCCTTAGAGGTACGTGCTCAGAAGGGCGACAAAACAGGAAGGGCCGCGGAGGGCAGGGAAGGAGCAAGTCGCCCTGTAAACAGGGGTGTGTGAGGGGTGCTGAGGGCATCAGGCCCAAGACGCGGCAGGTGAGGGCGGCCATGTGGAAGCCTGAGCATCGGCGTGGCTCCCTTCCCCACGTGGACGGTGGGGCTGCAAATCCCACCTGGTTCCTGGGACGGGAATCCACGCCAGCCGCCCGAACCCGGCAGGTCTCAGGGGCTCCCGCACCCGCACTGCCCCCGCCAGCCCTGGGGCACTCTCCATGGGCCCGGGTCCCCGTGTCCCACAGGGACCAGCGGGGTAGGGTCCCAGCCACTTCAGAGATAAAGCTCAGTACTGAACCTCCCTCCCCCATCCCCCAATTATTCAAGTATCTGTATCCCTCCAGGAAGGAACTTAGCAGACGGAGGTGGTTACCAGTTACCCGACCCAGCGGTCTCTGGGTGCTGAGCACTTTCATGCGTCAGGCAGCCTCGGGCCCCCAGCACAGCTGACCCCGGGCTGGCACCACAGTGGTGCT
Organism: Paradoxurus hermaphroditus; assembly: GCA_004024585.1. NCBI lineage: Eukaryota > Metazoa > Chordata > Mammalia > Carnivora > Viverridae > Paradoxurus > Paradoxurus hermaphroditus. Next base: position 134,088 of record PITB01003039.1, read on the forward strand.
GACGTTAGGGAGACACCCCCGCGGCCTCAGGCACCTGCCCAGGGCGGTCCTCCCTGCAGGTGCCAAACCCAGGCACCCCAGCAGGTGCAGCCTGTTGTCGGCCCAATCTCACAGGTGGGAACGCTGAGGAAGCCTCAGGCCCTGAGCCCCGCAGTGCCTGGAAGGTGCCAAAGGCAGGACTGGAGCCCGGGGGACTCAGAGCCTCACTCAGTGTCCCCCACCCCAGCTCTCGCCCTGCCCGGTGCCGTCCAGGGAGCCCAGAGACAACAAGAGGCAGGTCGGGACATCCCACCTGGAGAGAAGGGGCTCAGGCGTCTCAAGTCACCTTCCCAGGGAGACAGAGAAGAATTCCACCCCCAGAAGCCCGTTAAAGGCCTATGAACAGCACCCCCATCCGAACTGGGGAATGAGGATTTATTATTTCTAGTAAAAAGCACGGGGCCTTCCCCTGACACAAAGTTACCTGCACACCTGAGGCCTAGTACCCTCACCAGAAGCAGGAAGGAGAACAAAACCCGGTCACAGTCTGTGCCCCTTCTCCCATGGGCCACCCCCTCACCTGCCGGGACCTCCTCCTCCTCCTCCTCCTCCTCCTCCCTCCCTCCCCCGGACCCGACCTGGGTGCGTCCTCCGAGCCGCGCAGAAACCCCCCAGTTGTCCCCTGCCGTCCCGGGGACCACAGGGGGAGCAGCAGCCTGACCCGAGACAGAAAACACTTTTCCTTTACAAGCCGGGCAGGAGTCCCACCCGGGGCCTCCTCTTCCGACTCGCAGGCTGAGGGAGCAAAGCCCTTTCCGTGTCTCCTCAGGCTGCCGCGACCGGCCTCACACACCTCCAGGTTTCAGACAACACCAACCTGTCGCCGACTGCTCTGACCTCAGAGAGCTGGAGAGTCTCGGGGCTTAATCCGCAGCCCGCCTCCATAGCCCTACCTTCTCCGGTTCGGGGCAGAAGCCATAGCCCTACCTTCTCCGGTTCGGGGGCTCCTGGACGGACGCCGCACTGACTTCCGCTCTCACCACCCCAGCCACTGCTGGCATCCGACCCTCCTCCCTCCCTCTTATAAGGACGCTAGTGATTACACTGGCCTCAGCTGGAGAATCCAGAACACTCCATCGCGAGCCTCGATTAGCCACACCTGCGAATCCCCTCCCCCGCGTGAGAGCACAGCCCTAGCCGCCGGGATCGGGGCGCGGGCATCGGGGCCTGGGGTGCGGGCATTGGGGCCGGGGGTGCGGGCATCGGGGCCGGGGGCGCGGCTCTGGGACCACAGGCAGGACGCCGGCAGGAAGGCTGGGAGGTCGGCCTTTCCCAGAGCGCAGACACAATGTTCAGAACGAGGGTGCCTGTGGGGGGACCTGGAAGATCCCTCTGTCCCGACCTTGAAGAGCTCGGGCCTCATGGGGTTGCTGAGTGATGGTTTCCCACGACCTCCATCAGTCCCAGGTGTCGGGGCCCGAGTGCGGAGCCAGGGATAACGCGAGAGAGCGTGAGCACCTGACGGCCTATTGATTGCGTTTCCCCGGCTCCTTCTGGCCTGGGGGACAGGGCCCCAAGCAGCCGTAAGCTGGTGGCCGATGGCACAGGTTCTGCTTTGCTAACCTCGTGTTCCCCCCACATGGCAGACGCCGGCAGCCGTTCTCTGGGGTCACCGGGCACAAACACACGCTTGGTGCCGGCGAGGCTCTGAGCGGGTCCCTGGTCCGTCGCTGGGTCCCAGCTGCCCGAAACCACAGCCTCCCATCCCCCACCCCGGCTCATCCACCGGCCGCCACCCAGGTCCCCTGCCCGTCCCGACTGCTCCCCTCCTCCTCCTGCACCGACCCCCCCTTCTCCTCCCGCTGAGGCCTCCTCCTGCCTCACGTCACACACAGGCGTCCTGCTCTGCTGACGGACGTCCTTCCCGGTCCTGCGGCTGCCGCACGCCAGCTCCCCGCTTACACATCGCTTCCACCTGTTTCCCCCCCCCCGGCTGTCCACGCGGGAGGGCAGTTGCCTGTGCTATCAGCCGTCTACACAGCGGGGCCTGCCTCCCGGGACCCGTGTCCTGTTCACTGCGGCTCCCGCAGCTGAACACACTCAGAAGTTGAGTCCCAGAAAGAGGTGGTGACACCCAGACTCCTGGTCGACCGGCCGTAGTGACGGAAGGAGAGACGGAG